>JAVTVY010013993.1:0-55243 GCA_036873755.1 Hanleya hanleyi
CCAGCTTACATGTTGCTATGAGTCTGAGATTATCATAGGAAGTTGACAGATGTTTTCAAGATAATGCAAGATCTGTTTCACAGAATACCGGTAGTGATTAAAATGAAATATATGCTGACTTTTATACAACTGGAATTCTGCAGAGGATATGTTGTCAGGCTTACTCAAGTTTACGTCAGCCGTACTTCCTATTTCCTGAGCTGTTACTATTATTGAAATTTGCACCATAAATGAACATTACCAAATGTCACCAGAACTTTGAGTAAACATCTTTGAAGCAGTAAGCGTCCATAATAATTCTTTCAATCACAACAAATGAAACTAATTCATGAGATGAACTGTATATATATTGGTTGATTTTACAATAAACTGTAAACATTGATTGAACTGAAATATATGACTAGAGGTTGGTTATTGTGGTACAGTTCGCTGGTTGGAAACTGATAACTCTTGATGCCTGGAAATATTTGAACGTGCAAATAGTAATTTAAATGTCACTCTTAACGGACTAAGAACATAAATAAGAAGTCACAGTTTTGGAGTTAAAAATAAACAGAAGATACTTACACAATAGCCCGTATAATTGTCAGCATTGACTTATAAGCGTGTGTTGATATGTAACTGGACTAATAAGTTGTTTACTGATACTGATGGATCAGTAGTGTAAAAATGAGTTAACTCGAACATTCAATTAGATGAGTAGAAAAAGAGCATCATCAATTAACCAGTTACATGACAGTGTCATCCAAGTAAAATTAAGCTGAAACGTAGGATTCCGATACAACGAGAGTGATACAGCAGGTGAAAGATATTTAGGAGAAAGGGGTAGAATCCGAATCCAGTTGGTAGCGGCGCCTCCGGAGAAGAGTAAAGTTAAGGATACAAGAAATCCAGTTACTTTCCTATTTTATGTGAAAAATAGGTGGTGGCAGCATTCAATAACATTAGTGGTTATACGAGTTTACAAATTGGGGGACATAGTCCCAGTAAAAACCGCTACAATTGGTGGCAGCGGTGGGATTGTTGCATTCTGGGATAGCTGTATTCTAGATTGTGTAAAGTTGTCATCGTGAACCTTCGTGAAGTATCATAATTACATATACGCTTACAGTGCGAGGCTTACAGTCGAACAGTCACATCCAAAACAGAGAATATGGATTTAGAAGAAGAAACAGTTGAACAGCACGACATCAGTTCTGATGCTGAAGTAACTTTCCGATCACCTGTTCATGGTGGTGAACGGCCGGAATCGCCTCCACGTGAGACTGGTGGCGGGGACTGGTCTCACGTGCAACGTCGAAATCTGAAACCCGAGATGTACAGTGGAGATGCATCCTGGAAGGAGTATCTCCAAGTATTCAACGCCATTGCAAGAATAAACTCCTGGAACAGTAGAGAAAAGGCAGACTTTCTCTTCACACATCTGAAAGGTGCAGCACGTCAGTTGGTATGCACTCTTAACGAATGGGAACAACGAGATTATGACCGATTAGTAGAGGTCTTGAATTCAAGATTTGGCCCATCTGGTCAGTCTGAACTGTATCTAGCAGAAATCAGAAGTCGCCGTCGAGGAAACAAGGAGACATTACGAGAGTTGGGGCAAGCTATACGAAAGCTAGCTACACTGGCTTACCCGGACATGTCTTCTGAGCAGCAAGATCGATTGGCTAAGATCCATTTTATAGATGCAATCGAGGATGCAGAAATGCGTATGCAAGTTTACAGAGGTAAACCAGAGAGTCTCCAGACTGCTGTAACCATTGCTTTGGAGTACGAAGGTTACAAGAAAATGGAAGCACAGCGAAGTGGTTCCACATCAAGGAAGTATGTTCGAGAGATAGCCAAAGAAACAACAGAAATCAGTCTGGAAAACCGAGTGAAGAAAATAGAGGATCAGTTAAAGCAGCTGACAAGAATGCAAAGTCAGCTGGGTCAGCGCTCCGAAAGTCAACGCCAACCGCCAAGACCTCCTTTGGCTGATGTACAATGTTTCAATTGTCTCAAATTCGGGCATTATAGCTCTCGGTGCCATAACAGAGGGAACCGTAATGAACAGCAACCACGTCAGACGGAAAACGGCCCACAACCGACTTGCCGAGGCCAAGGTCGGTTGTAAATTCACCGTTGCCTCGTACCAACAATGACTCTTTGGGAAATGGAGAAAGCTTACGTAATAAACCAGGAGACAAATGTCCTGTGCTGGAAGTGGGATTGAAGAAAGCAGAGAGTGGCCTATTTATTCCTGGTCGAATAAGTAACTGTGGCATTCAGTTTCTCATTGATACTGGGGCTTCAGTTACTCTTTTATCAAGTAAGTTCTTCTCTACAATACCACTGGAGCATCGACCAGAGATTAGACCAGTTTCTTTGAAGCTTCTTGCAGCAGACCATACACCTTTGAATATCATTGGGACATGTACGTTGGACTTGGGAATTCTCCCGTATTCAACACCTATGGATGTCATCATTGCAGACATTCGAAACGATGGTATTCTTGGAATGGACTTTTTGGTAAAATTCAGTTGCGATATCCACCTGAAGAGTAGGAGTCTGACCTGTGACGGTTATCAGATTCTATGTACAGGACAAAACTGCTCTGTAGTCAGTGAGCAGTGCCAACTGATTGTTAGTCAAACGGTGACAATTCCACCTGGCCAGCAGGTTATAATTCCAAGTCATCTTGAAAAGAATGACATAGGTAACGTCGGTAAATGGACTCTCTGTGAACCATTACCAGGAGCACCTAAAGAAGGGTTGCTGTTCGGAAAAACGCTTGTCGACAGTGAGGGAGAGTTCTATCCACTGGTTGTAATGAACCTTGGAAACGAACCTGAAACTGTGTGCGAAGGTACAAAAGCAGCAATTGCGAGCCCAGTTCTATCCACATGTGTTTTTGTGGAGTCTTTGTCGGATGACAACCTCGGAGTTAGTGCAGAGGAGTCATCTGAGGATGGTGCCCTGAGTAATAGTATTGGGTACAGAATTCATCCATTTGTTGTGGTAGTGACCGGCCATCACTACAGGATTTACCTGAGCATTTGAAGCCGTTGTATACCAGTAGTACTGAAGGTATGGCTCCAGAAGATAAATGCAAGGTAACGGCTCTGCTGCTTGAGTACCGAGACATATTCGCAGAAAGTGATGCTGATTTAGGACAAGCGAAAGGTGTAAAACACTCTATCAACACTAGTAATGCACCACCGTTGAGACAACCACCTCGACGCTTACCAATACATAAGCAAGAAGAGGCTGACCAACAGGTTAAGGATATGTTAAAACGGAACATTATAGAAAGATCGTCCAGTCCTTGGGCTTCACCCATTGTCTTGGTAACCAAGAAGGACGGTAGCATAAGATTCTGTGTGGACTACAGAAGATTGAACCAGGTAACAATAAAAGATGCCTATCCTCTTCCTCGAATCGATGATTCACTTAATTCCTTACATGGTGCAAAATGGTTTACAACCTTGGACCTTGCAAGTGGTTACTGGCAAGTGGAATTAGATGCTGATGCCAGACAAAAGTCAGCCTTTACTACTAGAAGTGGTCTCTGGCAGTTCAATGTGATGCCCTTTGGCTTATGCAATGCGCCATCAACCTTTGAGCGTCTTATGGAGATGGTTCTTGCTGGTTACCAATGGGACATTTGTCTTGTGTATCTAGACGACATCATTGTATTCGGGAAAACCCTCGACGAGGCCATCATCAACTTGAAGAAAGTTTTCAATAGACTCCGTGAAGCTGGCTTGAAGCTCAAGCCAAAGAAATGTCACTTGTTTCAACAGGAAGTAAACTACTTGGGGCATGTGGTTTCTTCAGAGGGCGTGTCAACCGATCCAGAGAAGATACAGGCTGTAGAAAAATGGCCAGTTCAGACATCGCCTCATGAAGTTCGTAGTTTTCTTGGTCTAGCTTCATATTACAGACGTTTCATAGCCAACTTTGCATCCATCGCCAAACCTCTTCATGAGCTGACAGAGATTAGCAGAGAATTCAAGTGGTCAAAAGAATGTGACGTCGCATTTAGGGAGCTACAAAATAAGTTGATCAACAGTCCTATCCTGGCATATCCAAGTTCACACGGAGATTTCATCCTGGACACCGATGCTAGTTGCTACGGGATCGGAGCTGTTCTGTCCCAATCACAAGGTGGACAAGAGAAGGTGATTGCCTATGCTAGTAGGGTCCTTAGTAAGCCGGAGAGAAATTATTGTGTGACAAGGAGAGAACTTTTGGCAGTTGTCTATTTTGTCAAGAACTTTCGGTATTATCTCTATGGGAGACATTTCACTATTCGGACTGACCACAGTGCTTTGAGATGGCTTATGAATTTCAAAGAGCCAGACGGTCAAATGGCAAGATGGTTGAGTCTCTTGAGCATCTATGACTTTGAAATTCTCCACAGACCCGGGAGGCAGCATGAAAATGCTGATGCAATGTCCCGAGTGCCCTGTAGTTGGTGTGACAAGATGGGTTACACCGAGACAGTTTCCAACATCGATCCACCATCCGCAAAGGTGACTGTTGATGCTTTGGTCCAAACAGATCATTCAGGACCAATTGAAACAACAGTAACCAAAATAAAATGGGTGCCCAAGTCTTGGGGGTATCCACAGAGTTTTCCCAGGCGTCGAAAATATGTCAACAAGTTTACGAAGCAACCAACAGAAGGTCATGTTATAGCTGTCACTACACGAAGACAAAAGATGACAGCTGCAACTTCTAAAGAAAGTGAAGTTTGCGAACCAGGAGTAGAGCAACCTTGGTCAAGTGTGAAGTTAGCAGAGGCTCAGCAGAAAGATCCCGGTCTGAAATGGATCATTTCTTCTAAGAAGCATCTCACTGAGCGACCAAAATGGCCTGAAGTTTCATCATTTGGGAAAGCAGTCAAACTGTACTGGTCTCAGTGGGACAGATTGTTGTTTCACAATGAAGTCTTGTATCGCAAATGGGAAAGCGATGATGGTTCACAGTCTCACCTGCAGTTAATAGTACCTGCGGATTACAGAAGGCAAGTTTTCCATCAGCTTCATGCATCAAAGACTGCAGGACATCTTGGCTATAAAAAGACACTCCAGAAGGTCAAACAGCGCTTTCATTGGTCTGATATGGCTGCAGATGTGAAACTATGGTGCAAGCAGTGTGACATATGTGCCTCCCGGAAATCTCCTCCACAACGTTCAAGAGCATCGTTGCAACAATACACTGTTGGTTCTCCTCTCGAACGTATCTCCATTGATATTTTAGGACCTTTGCCAAAATCAAAGAAAGGAAACCAGTACATCCTTGTAGTAAAGGATTATTTCACTAGATGGGTGGAGGCTTACGCTCTTCGCAACCAGGAAGCTGAAACTGTAGCTAACAAATTGGTCAGGGAATTCATTTGTAGATTTGGAGTGCCACGTCAGCTTCACTCGGATCAGGGTACAAATTTTGAATCTCGGCTTTTCCAGGAGGTCTGTCAACTGCTGGAGATTGAAAAGACAAGGACCACTCCTTACCATCCTCAGTCCAATGGCATGGTTGAGAGATTTAATCGTACTCTTGCTGATCGTCTCGCCATGATGGTAGACAAGAATCAAAAGAACTGGGATGAACAATTGCCATTTGCACTTATGGCATACCGTTCTTCGGTTCATGATGTCACGGAGGAAACCCCCAACATGATGATGCTTGGCAGAGAAATTGACCTGCCACTGGATATCGTCACGGGTCGTCCACCTGCTATGTCAACCGCTGTTGGAAGTGAATATGCTGCAGAATTACGGGAACGGCTCGAAGCTGCCTATGAGAGAGCCAGATCTGCACAAGCAAAGAATATCATTCGACAAAAACGAAATTACGATCGATGTAATAAAGGCAGCCCATATAAAGTTGGAGAAGCTGTGTGGTTATATAACACTACACGAAAGCGAAATTTATCGCGTAAACTGTCTTGCAATTGGGATGGTCCTTTTCTAGTAATAGGAAAACTGGATGACACTGTATATCGGATACAGAAAAGTCTAAACTCTAGGGAGAAAGTGGTTCATTTTGACAGATTGAAACAATATAATGGCATCAGTTTCCAACCTTGGGCAGTACCACAATCTAACCACTAGAAAAATAGAAACACACAGTTGAAGTTGACAAAAACTTTAATTGAAAATTGAACAAACAAACAAATGAGGAAATACAGAATAATGATATTTTCTTATTTACAGCAATCTAATGAGACCACGGATACATTGGTGTCCCTGTGGTAAGATATACAAACAACGTCAGAGCTTGTGGCGACACAGAATGAGTGGTTGTCCAGCTGCCGAGCGGGAGGGGCATGGTCATGAATACTTCGGCTGTCCCTGGTGTGTTTTCCAGACAGTGGATGAGACACTGTACAACGCCCACATATGTGATTGTGCCGGTTCACCACTAAAGCACAAGGCAACAAAGCCGTCACTGAAGGGAACTGGTGTAAGAGCCAAGAGTCCGGGTACGCCCTTGCAAGATGAAGCACCTTCATCCATCTTCTCCTTCAAGAAGGCAGCAGCTCGCACCGCAACATCAGCAAAGAGAAGGATCGCCAGGCCTGGGGCTGCTGCCTCTGCTGCAAAACTAGCAAAGAAGGCGTCAACGCTGAAGGCTCGGGAGGACCTTGAGATATTGCCATCTATCTCATCCTCATCTGACGATGACGAGACGGACCTTATCGTGACGTCTGTCTCTCAACTTGCATCTATGTCCACATCATCGCAAACTGCCTTCAAACCATCTAAATTGTCTTCTTTTTCATCATCCCTTCAGCTACCTTCTTCCCGCTCAACTATTCCATCTTCTTCTCGATCATCTACCATTCCATCTCGGCCTTCAGCATCTCGTTTAATCAATCCCCGGTCTGTCTCCTCTCAGTTTCGTCTTTCTGCGGCTGTCACTACTGTTACGGCCAGTGGTGATAACATCCGGATGTCAACCTCAAGCGACGATAGTGGGGCGTCTATTCCGACAGTGGTGACAACTAGGGCAGATGACTTTGTACACTGGCATGTGCTTACAACATTGTGCTACCCAGATGGCAGGAAGCGCTATGAGGAGTCTGTGAAGAACGCTGTATGCGGAGAAGCTTGTCCGCTCTGTTCCCAACGTCCAGCTGAACTGCATTAATTTCAATTCTTTGTTGCTGGATGTTGGACTGCGACAAAAAGAAGTAAATTTAAATTATATATTATTAATTCTAAGAGTTACAGTTCTGTGATAAGTTAAATGTTAAGTTTGGTGGAACAGTTAGTTATTATTCTTCGCGTTACCTAGCCAGATGTTTACTGTATATAAATTTATAATGAAATAAATTATTAGCAACATCTTGGAGCTGAACTTTTATCTTGGTGTATTGACTGTTGAAAGTATTCAGTTGAAGTCTTCATTGAAGTATAAACAGTTCAAAATAAGTAATGATGAAATAAGCTTACACCAAGAATGACTGCCATAAACTGAGAAAAGGCAATAAAATAGAAATATATTATCAAGTGCATAAAGTCATACAAGACTGGAAGAAAATAAACAAGAACTTATAAACTAGCAGAAGAAAACCACAGAACAGAACTTCATTTCATAAAAGAAATACGAATGAACACTGAACCATGAAGAGACAAAAATCTCTATGAAACAATTTAGGAAACAACTTGAAGGCAGGCACTATTTGACTTTAATTCTCTGAACAGTGTTCCTGCAATGATATATTTGTCTCTGGTGACATCTTGGTATTTATTCCATGTTCGGGACGAACATTTATTTAGTGGGGGGTAGTGTGGCGAAAATTTAAATTATTACCTACTCAGTACATATTATGGTTAATTTTAAAATTAGTTCGATTTGCAGAATGTAAACAAACACCCACATTCTGGAGCCTCACTAACCCAGCCCGCTTTGTTTATTTTTGATGTTTTATCGTCTGCCTGTAATTTTGACATCGTTTTGGCAAGACATTTCAAGACCCCCCTACGGACATTTTTGTAAGTTTAACCCATTTATAAATTTTCTACGGAAAATTCCTGTAGGAAATAGGAAGTACATATATAGTAGAACATTGTCCTGACGTAAGAAGTTTGTACGTTTCATATTTACGGAGAAATAGATTTTTATATTTGAGTCGGCTTTTCGCGCTGACCATAGCAGCCTATACTAAAACATCTGTCAACTTCGTTTTAGTGCGTCACAAAAAGTGCGCGAATGAACTATTTCTAAATAATTTCATGACGAATCCTCCTAAGGTTAGAAAGTACAGATATTTTATGATTTAGTCCTGAAGTATCAGCTCGTAAGACGTTCTAATTGTTGAGATATTAATTTGTGAAGTTTGACAATTTTCTGACTTCGAGCTTCGGACGGCCGCCATATTGGCTATATTTGTTCAGCCGAGTGTTCGTTTGTCGTGATAGACAATCGATAATTAATCATATTTAGAGATATATTTCTCAAGACAACCTTGCATCCAATGAAAATATAAGTGTTAAGGCTTACCTTGCTAGCCAGGTTGCTGCCTTAGAGGTGTTATTTTTCGATAAATCGGCATTTGTTCCCGCCGATTCGATGTGAAATTCATGCTTGATTTTGCATGTAGTTTTGCGTGCAACGTGTTGCACATTTCGAGAGCGATAACTTTTCCATCCTCGTCTATAAAGTGTCCTTCTTGGAAAGTAATTATATCCATGGAAAGTTCAGGATACAGGCTTTCAAATGATATCTGGCTCCGCTTCTGATTCATCGGAGTTGTGTTGTATTTTTGCCTCGGAATAGCATATACTTTTTGGTAAATAGCGCTCTCGATTTTGCCTACCGTCTGCTTCGCCTGTGTGAGATATTACGTCACGGCGTTCGCAGAATCTAGATTTTTGACCAATAAAAATTCAGCATTTTCATTGAGCCGTAGAATTTTACGTCATTGGTTGGCAACTGGTTAGCAACTCAGCCCTATATAAAGCGGCTCGACAGGCATGGCCTCAGTCGATTCCGGCTCGTTGTACAGTGAACATCGGAGCTCAAGCTAGCAATTACTATATACATACAGTTGTTAGTATCTATTTATCTGAATATAGTTAAATATTGTAAGCTTATAGCAGTGACAAATAGTAAGCATAGAGTAAGCATAATTAAGCCCGATAGACAGGATTACAAATTCGGCTTACGGTGTTGATACAGCTGACGAGGCTGACGGTTCCAGCTTACGCCAATGAAGATATTAGCTACATCGTCGCATGCTTACGGGACTCCAGCTTACATGTTGCTATGAGTCTGAGATTATCATAGGAAGTTGACAGATGTTTTCAAGATAATGCAAGATCTGTTTCACAGAATACCGGTAGTGATTAAAATGAAATATATGCTGACTTTTATACAACTGGAATTCTGCAGAGGATATGTTGTCAGGCTTACTCAAGTTTACGTCAGCCGTACTTCCTATTTCCTGAGCTGTTACTATTATTGAAATTTGCACCATAAATGAACATTACCAAATGTCACCAGAACTTTGAGTAAACATCTTTGAAGCAGTAAGCGTCCATAATAATTCTTTCAATCACAACAAATGAAACTAATTCATGAGATGAACTGTATATATATTGGTTGATTTTACAATAAACTGTAAACATTGATTGAACTGAAATATATGACTAGAGGTTGGTTATTGTGGTACAGTTCGCTGGTTGGAAACTGATAACTCTGATGCCTGGAAATATTTGAACGTGCAAATAGTAATTTAAATGTCACTCTTAACGGACTAAGAACATAAATAAGAAGTCACAGTTTTGGAGTTAAAAATAAACAGAAGATACTTACACAATAGCCCGTATAATTGTCAGCATTGACTTATAAGCGTGTGTTGATATGTAACTGGACTAATAAGTTGTTTACTGATACTGATGGATCAGTAGTGTAAAAATGAGTTAACTCGAACATTCAATTAGATGAGTAGAAAAAGAGCATCATCAATTAACCAGTTACATGACAGTGTCATCCAAGTAAAATTAAGCTGAAACGTAGGATTCCGATACAACGAGAGCGATACAGCAGGTGAAAGATATTTAGGAGAAAGGGGTAGAATCCGAATCCAGTTGGTAGCGGCGCCTCCGGAGAAGAGTAAAGTTAAGGATACAAGAAATCCAGTTACTTTCCTATTTTATGTGAAAAATAGGTGGTGGCAGCATTCAATAACATTAGTGGTTATACGAGTTTACAAATTGGGGGACATAGTCCCAGTAAAAACCGCTACAATATGGTCACTTCTATAACACACATACCCCAGATGCCAATGAGCTTTTTGTTGAAAATGGTCGATTTCTGAACCCGATTCCACCACATACAAATATAATCTGGAGACGCTTCTTTTCTCCATGCCGTAGAACCAAGTCTTATCTATTCCCCGTTTGAATTTCAAAGAAAAGCAAACCATTTTCACCCCACAGCACGTGATATGGTCACTTCTATAACACCCATATCCCAGATGTCAATATGAGCTTTCTGTTGAAAATGGTCGATTTCTGAACCCGATTCCACCAAATACAAATATGATCTGGAGACGCTTTTTTTCTCCATGCCGTAGAACCAAGTCTTGTCTATTCCCCGTTTGAATTTCAAAGAAAAGCAAACCATTTTCACCCCCACAGCACGTGATATGGTCACTTCTACAACACCCATATCCCAGATGCCAAAAGGAGCTTTTTGTTGAAAATGGTCGATTTCTGAACCCGATTCCACCACATACAAATATGATCTGGAGACGCTTTTTTTTCTCCATGCCGTAGGGTGCACTCCGGAGATTCTTTTATTCGGCATGGAATAGACTATGGGTCCGTTTTTAGGCCACCAGTTGTCGCAAAACCTTCAACCCAAATCACTTATATGTATATATTTTCTGAAAGAGGATGATGAAACTATTATTTTAAGATATAACACTGCTATGTTATAGAAAAATTTAACTCGAACATTCTCCTCCATGCTTGCTTCATTTTTCCTAGAAAACCCTTAAAAATGTCGAAAAATGGTCAAATTCGGCTCAATTTCCAGAAAAATCTGTAAGAGCGATTTCAATTAAACTTCTTACTCACGTTCCCTGGTCCGGTCTCCACTTAAAAAGGCAAAAAAAAGGGGATGTTAACCTAACCGTTTTTTGTCAGATTTTCTTCCCGTAAATGAGTCCCGATTTTTAGTCACACCCAAGGGGCATAACTGAGGCAGGACAAACTTTACTTCATGATCCCGATCAGCGTGTAGACGAAGCCAGCACTCGATTTGTACGTACTCGTTTGCAGCGTTGATAATGCTGAATAGGATGGCATTATAGATATAAGCTATTAAGAAGACAAGAAGAATTATGATGTAGCAGAACAAGGGCAGTCTATCGTATTATGAAATTAGAGAGGGGCCATTACTATGAAACTGCGGAGGGCCACCTTAAGGGGCAGGATGTTTTTTACGAAATTAATTATTCACATGTATCGTAATCTCAGAGTGTTTGCGAGTATGGCGGACAACACTTGCCAGTTATACATATTATTTTGGGAAATCCGACCGATAACTTTCCCCCTACCCCATCTTTGTTTTGATCACTTTTGCCAATTCCACCAGGATTTTCGAGAACAAAACTCAAAATTAACCTATTTCTTCTTAATAATGGTCATCCATTCGGCAATATGAAGGCCGTGGTTACTTTTCCGCTTTTCAATGATAGCAGAAACGCGGGAAAATGCAAATAAGCGATGTAACCAGGTCAAATTATTGGTAATTTTGCACTCAATTTTCTCTTAGAAACATGGGAAATACTTCAGAAACTTGAGAAATAATTTGTAAAACCATAATAATATACATCCATTCCATACTTTATGGACTGTAAATGGGTTCTCTTGTAAAGAAAATTTACACTGGCAAATTTATATCATTCTGATAGGACCTCGTTCTGCCATAATATCCACCGAAATCTCAGTCCAGGGGGAGATAACTCCTGTATGGAATACAGCATGCAGTAACCTCAATTGTATACTAATGGACACACCGTGAATTATTTTAATCGAACTCCTGGTCTTCTTTCCACCTGCTTCCGAAAATAGCGCTTCAGGTATAACTAGGCAGTCAAAATTAAACAATCTGGCGTAATGATACATCTCCGCTCCGTAACGGAGTCTACATTAAGATAATGCATAGACTCCACTATTATGCCTTAAGGGTGTACTCCGGAGATTCTTTTATTCGGCATGGAATAGACTATGGGTCCGTTTTTCGGCCACCAGTTGTCGCAAAACCTTCAACCCAAATCACTTATATGTATATATTTTCTGAAAGAGCATGATGAAACTATTATTTTAAGATATAACACTGCTATGTTATAGAAAAATTTAACTCGAACATTCTCCTCCATGCTTGCTTCATTTTTCCTAGAAAACCCCTTAAAAATGTCGAAAAATGGTCAAATTCGGCTCAATTTCCAGAAAAATCTGTAAGAGCGATTTCAATTAAACTTCTTACTCACGTTCCCTGGTCCGGTCTCAACTTAAAAAGGCAAAAAAAAGGGGATGTTAACCTAACCGTTTTTTGTCAGATTTTCTTCCCGTAAATGAGTCCCGATTTTTAGGCACACCCAAGGGGCATAACTGAGGCAGGACAAACTTTACTCCATGATCCCGATCAGCGTGTAGACGAAGCCAGCACTCGATTTGTACGTACTCGTTTGCAGCGTTGATAATGCTGAATAGGATGGCATTATAGATATAAGCTATTAAGAAGACAAGAAGAATTATGATGTAGCAGAACAAGGGCAGTCTATCGTATTATGAAATTAGAGAGGGCCATTACTACGAAACTGTGGAGGGCCACCTTAAGGGGCAGGATGTTTTTTACGAAATTAATTATTCACATGTATCGTAATCTCAGAGTGTTTGCGAGTATGGCGGTATACAACACTTGCCAGTTATACATATTATTTTTGGGAAATCCGACCGATAACTTTCCCCCTACCCCATCTTTGTTTTGATCACTTTTGCCAATTCTAGCAGGATTTTCGAGAACAAAACTCAAAATTAACCTATTTCTTCTTAATATTGGTCATCCATTCGGCAATATGAAGGCCGTGGTTGCTTTTCCGCTTTCCAATGATAGCAGAAACGCGGGAAAATGCAAATAAGAGATGTAACCAAGTCAAATTATTGGTAATTTTGCACTAAATTTTCTCTTAGAAACATGGGAAATACTTCAGAAACTTGAGAAATAATTTGTAAACCATAATAATATACATCCATTCCATCCTTTATGGACTGTAAATGGGTTCTCTTGTAAAGAAAATTTACACTGGCAAATTTATATCATTCTGATAGGACCTCGTTCTGCCATAATATCCACCGAAATCTCAGTCCAGGGGGAGATAACTCCTGTATGGAATACAGTATGCAGTGACCTCAATTGTATACTAATGGACACACCGTGGATTATTTTAATCGAACTCCTGGTCTTCTTTCCACATGCTTCCGAAAATAGCGCTTCAGGTATAACTAGGCAGTCAAAATTAAACAATCTGGCGTAATGATACATCTCCGCTCCGTAACGGAGTCTACATTAAGATAATGCATAGACTCCACCATTATGCCTTAAAGGGTGCACTCCGGAGATTCTTTTATTCGGCATGGAATAGACTATGGGTCCGTTTTTCGGCCACCAGTTGTCGCAAAACCTTCAACCTAAATCACTTATATGTATATATTTTCTGAAAGAGCATGATGAAACTATTATTTTAAGATATAACACTGCTATGTTATAGAAAAATTAAACTCGAACATTCTCCTCCATGCTTGCTTCATTTTTCCTAGAAAACCCCTTAAAAATGTCGAAAATGGTCAAATTCGGCTCAATTTCCAGAAAAATCTGTAAGAGCGATTTCAATTAAACTTCTTACTCACGTTCCCTGGTCCGGTCTCAACTTAAAAAGGCAAAAAAAAAGGGGATATTAACCTAACCGTTTTTTGTCAGATTTTCTTCCCGTAAATGAGTCCTGATTTTTAGTCACACCCAAGGGGCATAACTGAGGCAGGACAAACTTTACTCCATGATCCCGATCAGCGTGTAGACGAAGCCAGCACTCGATTTGTACGTACTCGTTTGCAGCGTTGATAATGCTGAATAGGATGGCATTATAGATATAAGATATTAAGAAGACAAGAAGAATTATGATGTAGCAGAACAAGGGCAGTCTATCGTATTATGAAATTAGAGAGGGGCCATTACTACGAAACTGCGGAGGGCCACCGTAGAACCAAGTCTTGTCTATTCCCAGTTTAAATTACAAATAAAAACAAACCATTTTCACCCCACAGCACGTGATATGGTCACTTCTATCACACCCATATCCCAGATGCCAATATGAGCTTTTTGTTCAAAATGGTCGATTTCTGAACCCGATTCCACCACATACAAATATGATCTGGAGACTCTTTTTTTCTCCATGCCGTAGAACCAAGTCTTGTCTATTCCCCGTTTGACTTTCAAAGAAAAGCAAACCATTTTCACCCCACAGCACGTGATATGGTCACTTCTATAACACCCATATCCTAGATGCAAATATGTTGAAAACGGTCGATTTCTGAACCCGATTCCACCACATACAAATATGATCTGAAGACGCTTTTTTTTCTCCATGCCGTAGAACCAAGTCTTGTCTATTCTCCATTTGAATTTCAAAGAAAAGCAAACCATTTTCACCCCACAGCACGTGATATGGTCACTTCTATAACACCCATATCGCAGATGCCAATATGAGCTTTTTGTTGAAAATGGTCAATTTCTGAACCCGATTCCACCACATACAAATATGATCTGGAGACGCTTTTCTTTCTCCATGCCGTAGAACCAAGTCTTGTCTATTCCCCGTCTAAATTTTTTAGTAGAAACGACATTCACATGATATGAGGTAGTGGCAGGCTATATGCATCATATCTGAAATTTGGGAAACCTTGTTGTGATGGAAACACGGGCGTTGCCGCGAAATAGATGGAACGTCTTCCATGCCGTAGAACCAAGTCTTGTCTATTCCCCGTTTGAATTGCAAAGAAAAGCAAACAATTTTCAGCCCACAGCACGTGATATGGTCGCTTCTATAACACCCATATATGGCAATATGAGCTTTTTGTTGAAACAAAAAATGGTCAATTTCTGAACCCGATTCCACCACATACAAATATGATCTGGAGACGCTTTTCTTTCTCCATGCCGTAGAACCAAGTCTTGTCTATTCCCCGTCTAAATTTCAAATAGAAGCAAACCATTTTCACCCCACAGCACGTGATATGGTCATGTGACTTCTATAACATCCATATCCCAGATGCAAATATGTTGAAAATGGTCGATTTCTGAACCCGATTCCACCACATAGAAATATGACCTGGAGACGCTTTTTTCTCCATGCCGTAGAGCCAAGTCTTGTCTATTCCCCGTTTTAATTTCAAAGAAAAGCAAACCATTTTCACCCCACAGCACGTGATATGGTCACTTCTATAACACCCATATCCCAGATGCCAATATGAGCTTTTTGTTGAAAATGGTCGATTTCGGAACCCGATTCCACCACATACAAATATGATCTGGAGATGCTTGTTTTTCTCCATGCCGTAGAACCAAGTCTTGTCTATTCCCCGTTTGAATTTCAAAGAAAAACAAACCATTTTCACCCCACAGCACGTCATCTGGTCACTTCTATAACACCCATATCCCAGATGCCAATGAGCTTTTTGTTGAAAATAATCGATTTCTGAACCCGATTCCACCACATACAAATATGACCTGGAGACGCTTTGTTTTGTCCATGCCATAGAACCAAGTCTGGTCTATTCCCCGTTTGAATTTCAAAGAAAAGCAAACCATTTTCACCCCACAGCACGTGATATGGTCACTTCTATAACACCCATATCCCGGATGCCAATATGAGCTTTTTGTTGAAAATGGTCGATTTCTGAACCCGATTCCACCACATACAAATATGATCTGTAGATGCATTTTTTTCTCCATGCCGTAGAACCAAGTCTTGTCTATTCCCCGCTTGAATTTCAAAGAAAAGCAAACCATTTTCACCCCACATCACGTGATATGGTCACTTCTATAACATCCATATCGCAGATGCCAATATGAGCTTTTTGTTGAAAATGGTCGATTTCTGAACCCGATTCCACCACATACAAATATGATCTGGAGACGCTTTTTTTTCTTCATGCCGTAGAACCAAGTCTTGTCTATTCCCCGTTTGAATTGCAAAGAATAGCAAACAATTTTCACCCCAAAGCACGTGGTATGGTTTCTTCTATAACACCCATATCCCAGATGCCAATATGAGCTTTTTGTTGAAAATGGTCGATTTCTGAACCGATTCCACCACATACAAATATGATCTGGAGACGCTTTTTTTTCTCCATGCCGTAGAACCAAGTCTTGTCTATTCCCCGTTTGAATTTCAAAGAAAAGCAAACCATTTTCACCCCACATCACGTGATATGGTCACTTCTATAACATCCATATCGCAGATGCCAATATGAGCTTTTTGTTGAAAATGGTCGATTTCTGAACCCGATTCCACCACATACAAATATGATCTGGAGACGCTTTTTTCTCCATGCCGTAGAACCAAGTCTTGTCTATTCCCCGTTTGAATTTCAAAGAAAAGCAAACCATTTCCACCCCACAGCACGTGATATGGTCACTTCTATGACACCCATATCCCAGATGCCAATATGAGCTTTTTGTTGAAAATGGTCCATTTCTGAACCCGATTCCACCACATACAAATATGATCTGGAGACGCTTTTATTCTCAATGCTGTAGAACCAAGTCTTGTCTATTCCCCGTTTGAATTTCAAAGAACAGCAAACCATTTTCACCCCACGGCACGTGATATGGTCACTTCTATAACACCCATATCGGAGATGCCAATATGAGCTTTTTGTTGAAAATGGTCGATTTCTGAACCCGATTCCACCACATACAAATATGATCTGGAGACGCTTTTTCTCCATGCCGTAGAACCAAGTCTTGTCTATTTCCCGTTTGAATTCAAAGAAAAGCAAACCATTTTCACCCACAGCACGTGATATGAAAGAGTCACTTCATAACACCCATATCCCAGATGCCAATATGAGCTTTTTTGTTGAAAATGGTCGATTTCTGAACCCATTCCACCACATACAAATATGATCTGGAGACGCTTCTTTTTCTCCATGCCGTAGAACCAAGTCTTATCTATTCCCCGTTTGAATTTCAAGAAAGCAGAGCAAACCATTTCACCCCACAGCACGTGATATGGTCACTTCTATAACACCCATATCCCAGATGCCAATATGAGCTTTTGCTCGAAAATGATCGATTTCTGAACCCGATTCCACCACATACAAATATGATCTATGGGCCTTTTTTTCTCCACCACAGCAGCGTGAACCAGAGTCTTGTCTATTCCCCGTTTGAATTTCAAAGAAAAGCAAACCATTTTCACCCCACATCACGTGATATGGTCACTTCTATAACACCCATATCCCAGATGCCAATATGAGCTTTTTGTTGAAAATGGTCGATTTCTGAACCCGATTCCACCACATACAAATATGATCTGGAGACGCTTTTTTTCTCCATGCCGTAGAACCAAGTCTTGTCTATTTCCCGTTTGAATTTCAAAGAAAAGCAAACCATTTTCACCCCACAGCACGTGATATGGTCACTTCTATAACACCCATATCCCAGCTGCCAATATGAGCTTTTTGTTGAAAATGGTCGATTTCTGAACCCGATTCCACCACATACAAATATGATCTGTAGACGCTTTTTTTCTCCATGCCGTACAACCAAGTCTGGTCTCTTCCCCGTTTGAATTTCAAAGAAAAGCAAACCATTTTCACCCCACATCACGTGATATGGTCACTTCTATAACACCCATATCGCAGATGCCAATATGAGCTTTTTGTTGAAAATGGTCGATTTCTGAACCCGATTCCATCACATACAAACATGAACTAGAGACGCTTTTTTTTCTCCATGCCGTAGAACCAAGTCTTGTCTATTTCCCGTTTGAATTTCAAAGAAAAGCAAACCATTTTCACCCCTAGGCACGTGATATGATCACTTCTATAACACCCATATCCCAGATGCCAATATGAGCTTTTTGTTGAAAATGGTCGATTTCTGAACCCGATTCCACCACATACAAAAATGATCTGGAGACGCTTTTTTTCTCCATGCCGTACAACCAAGTCTGGTCTCTTCCCCGTTTGAATTTCAAAGAAAAGCAAACCATTTTCACCCCACATCACGTGATATGGTCACTTCTATAACACCCATATCGCAGATGCCAATATGAGCTTTTTGTTGAAAATGGTCGATTTCTGAACCCGATTCCACCACATACAAATATGATCTGGAGACGCTTTTTTTCTCCATGCCGTAGAACCAAGTCTTGTCTATTCCCCGTTTGAATTTCAAAAAAAAGCAAACCATTTTCACCCCACATCACGTGATATGGTCACTTCTATAACACCCATATCGCAGATGCCAATATGAGCTTTTTGTTGAAAATGGTCGATTTCTGAACCCGATTCCACCACATACAAATATGATCTGGAGACGCTTTTTTTTCCATGCCGTAGAACCAAGTCTTGTCTATTCCCCGTTTGAATTGCAAAGAAAAGCAAACAATTTCCACCCCACAGCACGTGGTATGGTCTCTTCTATAACACCCATATCCCAGCTGGCAATATGAAGCTTTTGTTGAGAAAATGGTCGATTTCTGAACGATTCCACCACCATACAAATATGATCTGCAGACGTTTTTTTCTCCATGCCGTACAACCAAGTCTTGCCTATTCCCCGTTTGAATTTTCAAAAGAAAAGAGCAAACCATTTTCACCACATCACGTGATATGGTCACTTCTATAACACCCATATCCCAGATTCCAATATGAGCTTTTGTTGAAAATGGTCGATTTCTGAACCCGATTCCACCACATACAAATATGATCTGGAGACGCTTTTCTTTCTCCATGCCGTAGAACCAAGTCTTGTCTATTCCCTGTTTGAATTTCAAAGAAAAGCAAATCATTTTCACCCCACAGCACATGATATGGTCACTTCTATAACACCCATATCCCAGATGCCAATATGAGCTTTTTGTTGAAAATGGTCGATTTCACAGACGATTCCACCACATACAAATATGATCTGGAGACGCTTTTTTTCTCCATGCCGTAGAACCAAGTCTTGTCTATTCTCCGTTTGAATTTCAAAGAAAAGCAAACCATTTTCACCCCACAGCACGTGATATGGTCAGGTCACTTCTATAACACCCATATCCCAGATGTCAATATGAGCTTTTTGTTGAAAATGGTCGATTTTTGAACCCGATTTCACCACATACAAATATGATCTGGAGACGCTTGTTTTTCTTCATGCCGTAGAACCAAGTCTTGTCTATTCCCCGTTTGAATTTCAAAGAAAAGCAAACCATTTTCACCCCACAGCACGTGATATGGTCACTTCTATAACATCCATATCCCAGATGCCAATATGAGCTTTTTGTTGAAAATGGTCGATTTCTGAACCCGATTCCACCACATACAAATGTGATCTGGAGACGCTTTTTTTCTCCATGCCGTAGAACCAAGTCTTGTCTATTCCCCGTTTGACAAATCAGGCATTTAATTTTCAAAGGATATCTCGAGTTCATGTGATCTTCTGATCCACAAGTATAACACGTTTTTACTTGACCGTTATACCATACAGGAAGTCTCATACCTCCAGCTAAAATAGAAGAGTTTGAATTTCGACATCCAAATTCTTCGAACTGCTGTCTCAACCTCTCTATCAAACGAATAGAACTCTTTCTGTATAGAGAGAACATCACCATAAAATTCAAATGCAGTTCTGATCGCAGAATCTAGGAAATCGCATGGTCCTTTCAAGCAATTTCCCTGGATCTATTTCTTCAGAATGACCACGTTGATCTCCAACGCGAATGCCTTCCAGCATTAGGCGAGATGAATACTATATATAACCAGTACAACAATACACTCTCTCTGAACCTCCGGTCCAGGCCGAACAATAGCCCAGTTCTGAACCTGGCCCGTTGCCGGGAAACGCCATGGAACAAAAGAACAGAGAACAAAAGACTCGCTCAAACCTGTATTCTGAGGGCTAGTCTTCAGCATACACCTTCACCATGTACATGTATTTAGCGTAGTTCAATATACGCAAATATGTGCAAATCGACCTAAGCCAAACTGAACGAAAAACGAACCAACTACAAACTAGACCAAACCAACAAGGAAATATAGACATCAGCAGAATACGAAATATTTACAGACAGCGAACAAACAGAGAAAAGGGAGAGACAGAAAAAGAACCCACCGACCCTCTCAGTCACAAAGATCGAGACGGTAGTAATGACAGATCTCTGCCCTCCCAAATCAGGCCAAACTGACAAAGTCAGAAAAACGCCCTGAACAGCAAAAAACAGAGAAATAATTCCAAACTTTCACCACAGATATTTGCCAAAAGTATTCACAAAAATCAGAGCTAAGATCAGCTGAAATCCGCAGAATTAGACAAATTTCTCGGAGCGAAGTGAAAACACCTCCGACTCTCAATCTCTATACATCCGGGCTCCGTTTTTCGTTCGGTTCAGCTTAGATCAATTTCTACATATTTGTGTATATCGAGGTGGGTTGAATACATGTACCATAGTGAAGATATATGAGTATGCGTTCTAGGCTAAGCACTGAGTGAACACCTGCGCGCTAGTCTTTGTTTTCTGCTCTTTTGTTCCTCGGTGTTACCAGGCAACTCGCCGAGCTTAGAAGTGGGCTATTGTTCTGTCTGGACCTGAGGTTTCAGTGTATTGTTGTACTGGTTAGAGTATACACCTTCGGAGTGAGGCTCCCTCAGGGGGTAGTCAATGTTTACTCGGTCGGAGAGCACGCTGTTGAGGTGTGTACGTGTAACTATTTGTAGTTGTATTGAGACTTGTAGTCGTCTTGAGACTCCCAAAGTGTTTTTTACTATGGCGCGTATAGAAAGTTTGTTAGGTCACTGAGCCTAAAACTCCTAGGCTTAGAGAACCCTAATGTGATAGATATATATCGCGCATTAAAAGATACTGTTGGATCAGGACGGTCAGTCCTTACAGGTCTGGTACAGGTATCGAATACCCTGTGGAACGTCACACTAGCAAATGAAATTCCCAAAATTCGCCTAATGCTGGAAGGCTTTCGCGTTGGAGATCAAAGTGGTCATTTTGAGGAAATAGATCCAGGGAAACTGCTAGTAAAGATGAACGGACCATGCGATTTTCCAGATTCTGCGATCAGAACTGCATTTGAGTTCTATGGTGAAGTTCTCTCTATACAAAGAGAGAGAGAGAGACTGAGACAGGAGTTATAAGAATTTGGATGTCGAGATTCAAACGCACTCTTCCTTCTATTTTAGTTGGAGGTATGAGACTTCCTGTATGGTATAACGGTCATGTAAAAACATGTTATACTTGTGGATCAGAAGATCACATGAACTCGAGATGTCCCTTGAAATATAAAGGCCTGAGTTCTCATCAGGAAGGACACTTTAGAAAACCCTGTCCAAAGGCCAAAAAGGTTCCTGGAGATACCGCAGCTGACAACGTAAAAGATGATCCAGCGGAAAAAAGCATCTGTCAGAGAGCTCCAAAGTAAAGCCCTAAATTTATGGAAGAGTGTAGGCCCTGATGACAAGGCCACCAAATATCATCAGAGGATAGTCTCCGCTGGGAGAAATGAGAAAACCTTGAAAGAGAGCGAGAAAACCTCAAATCATTACGAGTCTCTCTTTGACTAGATGGATGAAGAGTGTGGTTCAGAGGATGAAGATGTCAGTGATAGTGAGGTTTGCGATGGTGTGGAGGCCCAGCCAGGCGATCAGAAGTCAGAAGTCTGCTTCTGATCAGACTGAAAGTGTTGATAACACATTGACTCCGGGAGATGAGTGACAACTTGCCGAATACTGGTCGTGTGTCGGGACAGGATGTACCTGTACAGTCTGTTGATTCCTTCATTAATCGGATTCACTCTGGTGTAGATGTAAACTTTACGCCAGATGAGGAAATAATGATTGAATTCACAAAGGAAGAAAGTAATCAACAGCCTTGTAGTAATAAAGCTACCCCGAATCAGGAAAAGGAGGAAAAAGAGAACACCGGCAAAGAGCCTCGAATAGTCGATGCTACCTTCACTCCGGCCGTCGATTTAACTATGCTCTCTGACGAAGAGTATGTTAATTGTAATGAACGTTCATTGAAAGGCGAGACTTCCTTGAACCAAGAGACAGAAAAAGATGTTTATAAGAGGAAAGTAAAAAAGAAGAGAGAGAACAAATGAAAAATAAAAAGAATGTTCAAGAAGAATTACCCCAAAAAATAAAACGTTCATAATGGTTAAGTTAACCTTATAAATATCTTGGCTTGGTCAGTTTTGTATTTTATTTTTTTATACAGGCTAAAAATGGCTCAGTCACGAACTATCATTCAGTGGAACTGCAGAGGAGTTTGGCCAAATTTGAATGAACTCCAATTATTAACTCAAGATTATGAACCATCAGCTTTTTGTCTCAACGAAAACTTTCTGAGAAAAGTAGATAAAGATAAATTTAAATTCCGCCAAGACACACCTAGCAGTTCGTATTACCTTGAATTCCCTTTTCATATTATGCACAGTGTACATACCTTCTTCTGGTAAAGATCCCAGAGTTGCAAGAGCTAAACCTCGTCGAACCATGAAACAGACTAAACGTGATTCTTGTTAAAATTTTGTTTCTAAGATCAATACGCATTTCAACATATCGTGTAGCGGGGAAAGTATACGCAATATCGAGAGAACATTACAACTTTGTCTAAACAGAATTCAGAAATGGTGTCTAGCAAATGGCTTCAAATTCTCCAGAGCTACGACAAATTGTATACGCTTTCGCAGAAAATATTTCCAGCACAAAGATCCAGTACTTACATTAGGTGGAACTGAAATCAAAGTGGTCAAAGTGGTAAAAGAGGTCAAATTCCTAGGCACATATAAATTGCTTAATAGCCAAATGCACGAGGGCTCTAGATTTGTTGAGAGTAGTTGCCAGCTGTAAGCGGGGAGGAGATCAGCAAACACTTTTCCATTTATATCGATCACTTGTTCGTTGATTATGGTTCTATTGTTTATAATGGTGCAAGCAATTCAAACTTAGTAAAGCTAGATCCTATTCTCCATCAAGAACTAAGACTTTGCCTCGATTCGTTCAGAACATCACCTAAAGAAAGCTTGTATGTAGAAGCAGATGAATTTCCTTTAGAACTTTGAAGAATTAAACTATCGCTGCGATATATCACAAAATTGCGATCGAACCACTCAAATCCTCCATATAAAGGTCTTTACAACCCACAGTACGCAAATTTCTATTTAAAGAAACCCTCGATTATTCCACCACTTTGAATCCGTATGAAACCACACATTGTAGCAGCTGGTATTAAAGTTAGTCAAATTTTACCTAACGAGCTCTTGCCAACTCCACCATGGCAGTTAGCCAAACCAGAAGTAGATATTTCACAGGCGAAATATAAAAAGGCAGACACGAGCCAGCTCGTGTATACACAAGAATTTGGTCTATTGAGAGAGAAATACTGATCACATCAGGCTATTTATGCAGATGGTTCTAAAGATGGTGAGAGAGTAGCATCTGCTACTATCTTTAGTTCCAAAACTAAAACCTATCGTCTACCAGGTAAAAGTTTCATATTCACTGAAGAGGCAAAAGTTCTATTATCAGCTTTTAGAAGGTATTGGGTTCACTAGAAAGAAAAAAATAGGTCATATTCTCAGATTCACTATCATGCCTTAAAGCGATTAGAAGTGGAAATTCAACTCATCCCACCATCTTGAAAATTCTGTAACAATATGACACTAGATGTGATCAACAGATAGATAGTGTTTTGTAGGGTGCCTATTCACGTTGACATAAAAGGCAATACTGGAGCTGATAAAATGGCAAAGGCAACTCTGGATGAAGAGGCTGGTCCTGATGGAATTCCATACAGTGATTTCAGACCATCTATCTGCGCTTGTGTAAGATGGCTGTTTCAATCTTTATGAGATACTATAGATAATAACAAGCTTCAAGAGTTAAAAAAAACCTGTTGATTATACACATCTGAACAGTCAGAAACGTTTCGATCAGGCCATGATTAGACGATTAGACCATCTCACTAGTATGATGTTATTATGCACAGAATATTAAAAGATTTTTGTTTCTCTATTTCTGATCATTACTAATCAGTACTACTGTATTTGGCTGATTACAGCAAATCAATTTTATTTTGTTTATTGCATGGAATTTATGGATGTCTCAATATCACATAGAAAGATGTAATTAATTTGTTAACGATTCACCCAGGCTGGCAGCCAACAATACATACTCGAACTATACGGTTGCATGTATTTGTGGATTGAGCTCAGAAATGCACAGCTGCCAATCACCCTAACGATATTAGCCGGTGAAAATTTAGATGTCCTGACAGGTTTGTTTACTGTACATACAAATGTTATAAATGCTTTCAAACTGTACACCATCGGATATGTACACATTATCAATTGCTATACGACCGTCCGGTTGTGAAAGGTCAGGACAATAAATTGAATGTAATCGTACGTATAGGCCTATTATATAGATTTTGGTTGAATTGTATTTTACTGTGGACAGTACCGCCTTCCTTTATTTGGATGCATGTATTGTCGCTAAATGGCCAAAAATACTGTTGTGAATAAGCTAGAACGTAACTACATGGTACCGGTAAACAATGTTCACTCTGAAAACAGGTCACCGGCAACAGGCGGAGTTTTGTCCAATTTTGTTCAATAGCCTCAGTCAGACCGGGTAAGCTGTGCCGGCCACGTAAGATAACGTCAATCGGATACAAAACATGTATGTCACAGTCGGACAAACGGTTCCTCGCTTGTAGCGAACAATTGATTCATTTTACATGACCGACAGGCCCTTGTAACTTGTATGGATAGATAAACATTTACAAGTGCAAATCCGGGCAGTCAAATGTAAAAGTGACCAGACCATCTATAATAGAAATTATATGCAATGGGGCATGAGCTTTGTGTGCGGGTTGCGAGATCCCGGAATTGTGATGTACATGTACCTGCATAGGCGGACTTGTATGGATACCGATGCAGCGTGTACATGTATGCCCCCAGATGTGGGTATGCACGTTTACCGATTTATGCAAATTAATATATTTATTAAAGGAAATATATTTATTAAGGGAAATATATTTGCACCCCACAGAGAGCATAGCCTTTCATTTCTGTCCGACTAAATGTTTAATTTTTGCTCGTACCCATATTGAAACCATTGTGGTTTTTTTGCCTTTAAATGCATGTAACCTGTCACTATGTATAGTTTCTTACGGAAAGGTGATATACCCATGTATAAAGGCCGGTGAATATTACATTGTCATGTGGATTGAAATGAATTGATGCATAAATAATTACAGTAGAGTGGAATGAATATGTATCTGAAAAACAAATGTGAAACGGAACCAATGTTATAACAGATACAACTTTATTTGTGACATGTATGACAATGAATAATTAAATATATACAATCTGTTTTTTTATTCTAAGACACAACTGTGTTGAAATGGTCTGAACTTTGATTGTGATATTTTAGTAACTCAGGAACGAATATACTGAGGGTCCACTAAACTTTGAGAGATTATAATATTCAGGAAATAGTTCAGACATGCTACAAGCATGTAATTCAATTGTACTTGAGCCACTGCATTATATTGATACAATTTCCAATAATTGAAATAGAAATGTACTAAGATCTATAAACACCATCTGTGATTAATTTTTTATTGTCAGATGATATATATTGGACAGCATCTATTATTGAATAAAACCGACGAGAAAGATCCACAAAATTACATAATTGAGACCATGATAGGGGAGGCATATATATTAAGGCAATATGCCAGAAGGGATATTTAACTATGTTTTCAATTGTTTTCTTTTTTCTGTTATACTATCTTTATGCAATAAATCGGTTGTGGCTATATTGACAAAAATGACAAGCATATACAAATATAATTAGAAACACTCACTCGTGGTACTCAACCATTTATAACGATATTAAAGTTGACTACACTAATAGGTGTGTTTTTTAAATGTGAGCACGGATTGGGGGTTCAGAATATCTGTACACCATAAAAAATGGCTGACCAAGACATAACAATAGCATCAGTAAATTGCAGAGGGCTAAACAATAAAGAAAAACGGATAGATATATTTCGACATCTGCGAGAGAAAAAATCATCAATATACTGTTCATTTCACTCGTAAGATGAAACAGAGAATATCGGAAGAATGGGGATATGATGTTTACATTAGCCCTTATATCAGTAACTCGAGGGAAGTGGTTATTTTATTTAATAATACATTCGAATTTGAGGTTCTTAGATCCAAAATAGATTCAAAACATGGCATGATATCAGATTTACGTTGGTTTCAGTTTACGCTCCCAAAACAGATATTATTCTCTGTGGAGACTGGAACCTAGTCCAAGAACCAGAATTTATTTACATGTAAATCATCCTAATGCTAGACAGAAAGTAATGGAACTTGAAGATCACTTCAGTTTATTGGATCCATGGCGCGAACATAACCCAGAACTTAGAAGGTACACTTGGCGACCTCCGACGCCTCTTAACCAAGCGCGACTGGACTTTTTCCTCATTTCACAAAATCTATTGCACGGTGTGAAAAATACTGATCAGATCATTCATTCACTCATCACATTGGCATTGTCATTCAAAGATTTTAAAAAGGGGAAGGGTTTTTGGAAGTTAAATAATTCATTAATAAAGGATAAGGATTATGTAGAGTTGGTTAAAAGAACAATTAAAGAAACAATACAGCAATATTCACAGCCAGGAAATGTAGTAAACATCCATAATGAAGATAAAATCGAACATACCATCAATGATCATCTATTATTTGAAATGATATTGTTAAATATAAGGGGCAAATCAATTTCATATTCATCACATCAAACGAAAGAAAAGGAACAACTTCATTTAAAAGAGGAATTACACATAAAAGAAAAAGAATTAGATATACTTACAGAATTTGATGAAAAGAAATTAGTCCTTAATGAGATAGAAGAGATAAACAAAAAATTAGGAAGTATTAATAAGAGAAAAATTAAAGGTATTATGACACGAGCCAAGGCAAACTGGTCATAAATGGGAGAAAAACCCACAGAATATTTTCTGAGCCTCGAACATAGAAATTATTTGAACAAAGCTATAAATAAAATAGAAAATTCCAGAGGTGAAATATTAACAGATTCAGAAGAAATTTTACAAGAAACATCTTTCTATAAAAAAACTTTATAGTAGAAAAGAAACGAGTGACATTAATCTTGATATGCTGATAACAGAAGAAATACCAAAACTTAGTGAAACACAATCGGAGTCTATTGAAGGGGAGCTAACTCTTGATGAAATCTTACAAGCCTTAAAGAATATGAAGAACGGTAAAAGTCCCGGACCGGACGGAAACACCTGGGAATTTTATAAAAAAAATTGGCTCGATTTGAGACCTTATTTACTCAACTCCTTAAAAAATGGTGAATTATCTGTAACACAGCAAAGAGGAGTAATAACCTGTCTCCCAAATGAGAGAAAGCCAAAACATCTGCTGAAGAACTGGCGGCCAATTTCGGTTCTAAATATTTCATACAAAATTGCATCAGCAGCCATTGCAGCAAGTGCTGATCAAAATGGATTTATGTCAGGAAGATTTATAGGTGAAAATACAAGATTAGATTTCGATGTATTGCAGTATGTAGAAAACCACCATAAACCAGGAATGTTAATGCTAATAGATTTCGAAAAAGCTTTCGATTCGGTAGACTGGTCATTCATTCAGAAAGTGTTAAAATTCTTCAAATTTGGTCCCTCTATACAGAAGTGGATAAGTGTATTTTATCAAAACGCGCAAACATGTGTATTAGTTAACGGTTTTGCGTCACCGTTCTTTCATATCTCGCGCGGCTGTCGCCAAGGAGACCCACAATCACTATACATATTCTTAATTTGTGCTGGGATACTTGCATTAATGTTAAGATCTAGCAAAAATATAACAGGAATTAAAATTGGTAATATTGCTGTGTCCTCTGCATATTGTAGAATAAATATTCCACAATATGCAGATGACACAGCAATATTTCTGGATGGATCGGTTAAAGGTCTTAACTCTTGTTTAGATACATTATCACACTTTGCGAATTTTAGAGGCTTACAAATTAATGTTGACAAGACACGGATAATAAAACTAGGATCAACTAAAATACCAGATGTAACATTTCGAACCAGATGGAAATTAGACTGGTCGCAGGGGGAGTTTAAATTACTGGGTTTAATATTTACACACAATCTGGCTGAAATGGTTGAAAGAAATTACAAAGATAAATTGAAAGAAATCCAAATGTCCATGGGCAAAGCGTGGACTCACACCCCTAGGCAGAATAGTTATTCTTAAAAGTTAAACCACTTATTCTCCAAAAGTACTTTTGTAAAAGTACTGTTATGAATGCGTCATCGATGACGACTCTATAACGAATATTATGGATTAAGAATACTGATCAGCGATACGGATTTGATATTTTTGGAACATCATGATGTCTTGCCGGCATCATTGAAAACTGTTGACCGCTTCTCTCTTGCAGGAAACAAGCCTATGTTTTTGTATACTATGATTGTCTTTTGAATTTGGTGCTAATACTGTTATATGGAAAATGGAATAGGTCTTTGGATTATGGACGCGGATATTCTCTAATGGACGACGGCTGGATTATGAATGACGGACTAGACGCTTGTAATTTATATGGAACTCAAAACCTGATAAAAGTTCTAGGGAAACTGCATCTAAAACATTTAATGAAGGAGGGTTAGACATTCCGGTCATAAAATATGTAATTCAGGCACAAACTATATCATGGACGAAAAGACTCAATTCAAATCCGGAGTGGGGTACAATATTAAAATTGTATATTCCCGAGGACATAGATCCATTATAGTCGGCCGGCCAAAGACCTCAAAAACGCTTTTAAAAACTTTCGATGGCATTTTTTGTTACAAATGGGTACCCATGCTAAATTAGTTCTCTGAGTGGTAGGGATCAATGTAGGAGGGGATACCACCCTGATTTTGGTCAATTAAGTCATGTTGAGGTCACTCTTTGGGTCAAATAAGGTCAAAAATTGGTAAAAATTGGTTATAAATTAACATCCGCCGCATTGTTTGTTACCAATGAGTATCCAAGCTAAATTAGTTATAAGTAGTGTAGAGTGTCAGGTAGTCACAGATAACACGTTTATTATAAGAATTAAGGTCATATTAGGGTCACTTTTGGGTCAAATAAGGTTAAAAATTTGTGAAAATCGGTTATATGCACAGTACTAATTGTTACGATTGGGTATTCCAGTTGAATGTAGTGTAGAGTTGGATGTAGTCATCGATAACACGTTAATTATTAGAATTAAGGTCATTGTAGGGTCATATTTGGGTCAAATCAGGTCAAAAATTTGTGAAAATCTGTTATAAATTAATATTCACAGTACTAATAGTTACGAATGAGTGTCCAAATTGAATCAGTAGCATGTAGTGTAAGTTTTAAATTAGTTTTACGAATACAGCCCAACTAGGCTCATAAATAGTCAGATCGATCTGTTTTGTGAAGGGGCTTGGCTTTGAGAAATTGCTACTTTCAGCTCCATGTAATCACATTACCTTGAATTATAAGAGCAAAATGAGAATTTGAGTCTCAGATGAACCCACATGGTCACCATTTTGAATTTAATAATTGTATTCTCAGCTGAAGATTATGCCAACACAACCAAAACAGGCATAATGTAATAAGCTATGGCGTTACTCTGCCAAATCTAAACAAGTTTGTAGCTAGAATACAAATATTCTAACAGTAAAAAGAAGAATTTCCGGATGACTCCTTATGGTCGCCATTTTGAATTTAACTATCATTTTTAATCTGACGACTAAGCAAATAGATTCAGAATGGGCAAAAGGCATCTGGCTATGATGTGGGGCTCTTCGGTTTTGATAAATTTGCACAATCAGCTAAGAACAGTGACTTGATATACACGAGCAACATGGAAATTCAGGGTATTCAGATAACCACACACAGCTGCCATATTGAATTTGAACATCGTATTTTGATCTTGGGTATATGCAAATAGATTCAAAATGGGCGTAAGTTGTTAGGCTATGATAAGAGAACCCTCTGTTTTTATAAATTTTCACAATTAGCGAAAAATAGTGCCTTGAAGTAAACGAGCAACATGAAAAAATATGATTTTCAGATGACCCCTTATGGACTCCATTTTGAATTTGATCATCAAACCTTGATCTTAGGGATACGTAAGTGGATTCAAAAAGAGCATAGGTTGTTGGGCTATGCTTGGAGATCCCACAGTTTTGATAAATTTGCATAATGAGCTGAGAATAATGCATTGAGCTACACGAGCTACGGCCAAAAGTGCAATTTTCGGATGGCCCCATATGGCCGCCATTTTTAATTTTACCATCAAATCTTGAGCTTAGACATATGTAAATAGATTCAAAATGGACATAGGATGTTAGGCTATGCATTGAGATCCCTCAGTTTTGATATATTTGCTCAGTGAGGTAAGAACTATATGACCAACAGAAAAAAGTGTGATTTTCAGATGACCCCATATGGCCGCTATTTTGAATTTGACCATTAAATCTTTATTTTTGGCATATGAAAATAGATTTCAAATGGGAATACGATGTTACGCTATGCATAGAAATCCCTCGGTTTTGATAAATTTGCTCAGTGAGGTAAGAATAATGCCTTGAATTACACGAGCAACAGGAAAAAGTTTCATTTTCAGTTGACCACATATGGCCGCCATTTTGAATTTGACCATCAAATCTTGATCTTTGAGATATGTAAATAGATTCAAAATGGAAATAGAATGTCGAGCTTTGCTTAGAGACCCCTCGGTTTTTCCAAATTTGCATAACGAGCTTAGAATAATGCCTTGAACTATACGGGCAACGGCCAAAAGTGTGATTTTCTGATGACCTCATATGGCCGCCATTTTGAATTTGACCATCAAATCTTGATTTTTGAGATATTTAAATAGATGCAAAATGGGAATAAAATGTTAGGCTATGCATATGGATCCCTCAGTTTTGATAAATTTGCGCAGTGAGATAAGAATAATGCTTTGAATTACACGAGAAACATGAAAAATGTGATTTTCAGATTACCCTACCTGTCCGCCATTTTGATTTAAAACATCATCTTTTAAGCTGAGAATTTAGCAAACAGATTCGGGCGCATGATGGTTAATCGCTAGAATTACAGAAATTAGTCAAATATAATATTCCAAAAGTACGGAAAGTCTTTGCTCTTGATTTTTAATCATTCTGGTGATACCGTGAATGTTAAAATGGGCATTAAATTTCCAACCCTCTATCACCCAGGCTAGAAAGGGTTAACTACTTCAAACTCGAGAAAGAAACCTTCGGACCAGCAAATATATTGATAGGGAAGGTCCAGTCTATAAGAAAATGGATGTTACCAAAATTCACAAACAAAAAATACTGAATTACCCTACACTAATATATAAAAATTCACCCCATAGAACTAAATTCACCCCGTAGAACTACTTCACATCTGATACCCATTTCTTTACGAGGAATTTGACACAATGTTTTAAATTGTTTTAAGGTCCATCTTTTGGCCATCTTTGGAAGTTATTTGACCTTGAAATGACCTGATAATGACCTTCAAATTGCCAAAGTTGTGTTCGTCTCCACCCTACCTTGAACCATACTGCCTACAAAAGTAAAAAACAAACAGCACAAAATATATGAAATAAAACAGCATTTTTGACCTCATTTGACCCATAAAGTGACCCTAAAATGACATCAATTCGAATAATTAACGAGCCAGCCATACCTGTGCTAAAATCATACAGTACATAAAACCAATTTAACCAATTTAGCCATTGGTAACAAACATCACACTGGAAATTAAGTTAGGAATGACTTTTATCAATTTTGACCTTATTTAACCCCAAAAGTGACCCCAAAATGACCTTTAATGTCCAAAATCCGGGTGGTATCCCCGCCCACCTTGAACTCTAGCACACAAAGAACTAATTTAGCATGGGTACCCATTTGTAACAAACAATGCCATCAAAAGTTACATTTCGTGTCCTTGGCCGGCCTACTATTACAAGTAGGTCCTGTGTTTCTTAGCGAAGCAGTTATATCATTTTTAGATAAAAAATTTTGGCGGGATGTATTTTCAGCGTGGGTGGATTTTCAAAAACAATAAGGATACAAATCACGTACAGAATTTAGCAGTGAAAAGGTATGGTACAACAACAAGTTCACCATCAATAACGGTCCATTTTACCTTGGTAGGTGGAACAATAAAGGTGTCCGCTTCGTCAATGACCTTCTGGATGACACGGGAGAATTCCTTTCTTTTCAAACATTCGAATCACGATTTAATTGCAAAACAAATTACTTAGAATATATGTCGGTTACAAAATCAGTTAAAGCAGCAGGAACTTTGATGGGATTCAAAACACTGAGAAAAACATCCTGTAGGACCTTTAATCCCACCAGCTGTATCTCGCCTGTTAGCGAATAGAAAAGGCTGTCAGATATTTTATAAAACATTACTTCAAAAAGCAAAGGCACATTTAAAATGGGAAGAAATTCTGCAGAAATCATACAATGAGCCGGATTGGAAACTGTTTTATATTCGGGTATCGAAATACAAGGAAGTGAAATACAAATGGTTTCAATATCGTGTTATTAATAGAATACTGACAACCAACATACATGTTAGTAGTCTGTGTACATTTTGTAATATGACCCCGGAGACTATTATTCATCTTTTGTGGTACTGTGATGTAATAAATTTACTCTGGAGGCGAATTGAATTATGGTTAGCCTCCGTAGGTATTAATATTAAATTTTCGCCGGAAAATGTAATCTTGGGATTACCTGAAATAAGAAATAGGCCTTTGAATTATTTTATAACCATCATTAAATTTTCGATATACAAAATGAAAGTAAAATCCCCTGCATAAAAAGCATACAAAACGAAACCACAGCTATTTATGAAATCCAAAAATATAAACATTACAAGAATGGTGAACGTACTCAATTTGACCAATATTGGTCAACTTTGCACCTCTTATTTCGAGGCTGATGCTACTGCCACAGAAATTTTGAATCGTAAAATATATAGCCAGATTAGAGGCTCCCAGACCGTGCACACATTAGGTAAATATACTGATATGATATAGACTGCCCACTTCTATATACTAGTATGTTATGTACATGTATATTATATAATATGGTGCATGTAATATTGTATTCCGATGATTTCAATTTAGATTAGGATTTGTATATGCTTGCCCAAAAAGTTGAATAAATTGTCAATTATAAAAAAAATGATTAGACGATGTAGGATTGGTCATACACGATTAACTCACGAGTATTTACTAAAACAGGAGCCGATCCCAAGGTGTATTCCATGCCATGAAGATCTCATGGCGAAACACATTCTCATAGACTGCATGGATTTTAAGATTGTAAGAGACACTTTTTATCGCGCAACTACGCTGGAAGATCTTTTCAGCCGAGTAAAAGAGGATTGTATTTTAGATTATTTGAGAGAGATTTGTTTCTTGTAAATTTTAATGTTTGTACCTGTTTTAGCGCATTAGTTTGCTAAGTTGTTGAATTGAATACTTAGAATTTTGTTTGATCGTCGCTATATCTGTAGCCAGTCGTTCACTTACTTAAACTATTATCAGCTCGGGATAGAACAAGCCCCCTGGGGTTTTATTCCCGCCATTTATACAGCCGTACTCGATATTATGTTTGTATATACATTATTGAAATGGTGAATAAACAATCAATCAATCAATCATATATAGCTGAAATATTGCAGTATGCGATGTTAAACCTTCATTCTCTCTCTCGTGTATGGCCGATCCTACATCGTCTAATCATGGCCTGATCGAAACGTTTCTCGCTGTTCATACTTGTATAACCAACAGGGGGGGGGGGGTTCTCGTGAAGTTTGGTATTATCCATAGTATCTCATAAAGATTCAAACAGTTTCCTTGCATACGCACAGATAGATGGTATGAAATCGCTGTATGGCATTCCAACAGGATCAATCTCTTTACCCAGAGCTGCCTTAGCCATTTTATCAGCCTCAGTATTGCCTTTGATGTCAACGTGACTAGGCCCCCAACAAAACAATATCTATCTGTTGATCAAATCTAATGTCATATAATTGTATAATTTTCAAGATGGTGGGATGAGTTGAAATTTCACTTTTAATCGCTTGAAGGCACGATAGTGAATCTGAGAATATGACATATTTTTTACTTCTTGTGGACCCAATACCTTCTAAATCCGACAATAGAGAGTTTGCCTCTGTAGTGAATATGAAAGTTTTACCTGGTAGACGATAGGTTTTAGTTTTGGAACTTGAGACAGTAGCACATGCTACTCTCTCACCATCTTTAGAACCATTTGAATAAATAACCTTGTTGGTTTGGCTAACTGCCATGGTGGAGTTGTTAGGTCTATTCCAGAAAATAAGGCATAGGGAGCGGATGAGAAGCTTTTGTTTCTATGGGCGGTCGTGTTAAAATTAAAGCCAATTCGGTGGGGGTAGGTTTAATAAAGAAATGGATTCTATGGGTGGTGAGTAAATAAAACCAATGGTGTCCATGTCTGGTCGTTTTTTTCATTCGTTTATTTATTAAAACACTACCCGAACTTGTGTGTTGTCTGTTCTTTTATATATGAAATTTCTCCGCTGGCAATTCTCGTATCTTCCTGGGGGTTCCTGATCGTCTCATTCAGGCACCTTCATGAAAAGCGCTCTCTATGTAAGAATGAGGTATTGTCAGAGCTGTGTCCCTGTTTGTTTTTTGTAAAGTTTCTAGCAGTAAGTTGATTTACGAATAAAATGTTCCCAGAAACTTACAAAATAATGTGAAAAATTATCTATATCTCTATAAAAATGAAGCGGGCATTCTCTCTCGTCGACTTTATGACAAAAGAGATGATTACAATTTCGACATCGTAAACTATCCCTTTCTGGACAGTAATATTCCAGTGGGACCTGCATATGGCGTATACATATCCCGCTTAGTAGCATTTGCTAGATCCTGTGTTAAATGTGACGATTTTAATCAACGTCACAAAACATTGTTGCAGAAACTTATAAAACAGGTCTATTCCACCAAGCGCCTCCACTCAAAGTTTCTCAAATTTGGCGATACATATCGCATGTTTTAGCAAAATACGAACGTAGCGTGCAAGATCTATGGTGCTACGTTTCGTAACTTGTGTCTAATTCCGCTTAACCCGGGGCTAGGGGCCGTATAAACCCATGTACTTCAAGATCTTCATGGTACTCATATGAACAGTCACAATCAAAGCGTGACTGAGATACATCATTCTTTAGATGACGACTTCACAACGAATATCATTGATTAAGAATACTGATCAGCGATACGGATTTGATATTTTTGGAACATCATGATGTCTTGTCGGCATCATTGAAAAATGTTGACCGCTTCTCTCTTGCAGGAAACAAGCCTATGTTTATGTATACTATGATTGTCTTGTTTGAATTTGGTGCCAATACTGTTATATGGAATATGGAATAGGTCTCTGGATTATGGACGCGGATATTCTGTAATGGACGACGGCTGAATTATGAATGACGGACTAGACGCTTGTAATGCGAATGTGGTGAAATATAAAAATGTGCCCGATGAGTACCGAGACGAAGTTTTGCCGCCATTTTCTCCCGACTTTGCTGGCGGTCTGTTAGACTGGCATGACTGTTGAGCATCAAATTCAATATGGAATCCGTCAGAATCTTTTTAACTTCAATCAATTTGGCGGCATACGTAGAAAATTTTCAAGCAGTGGTTTCGACGACATGGATCAACTCAAAAATCTGAACGACGAAGAACTTTGGTTTTCTCCACGACAAAGTGTTCCGAAAAAACGAAGACATTTCTTACACTTCAAAAAAGCAGTCGACACTGTCGGCACGGTCACAGTGAATAACTCAGAACCTGTTGATCTGGCGGCATCAGTAGCAATGATGATGATGATGATGAACCAAAGCGAAAACAAAATCGAAAACATTGGCCCGGGAAGTGATCCCCATAAAAAAAAACGACGACGACTATGGTAGGAGGCCAACTGTTGTGAAGCCTTCAAATTTGGTCCAAAGCATCTTCAACGCTTTGCTACAAAGAAAAGATTTCGAAGAAAAACTCATTGACAAATATACAAAATTCTGATTACATTATAAAACTCAATAGTTGTGGAAATAATAGTGTTTTAGGCTAGGGGTCATTCCAATTTTACGCTACACGCAAAGGTGGCCTTCGCTTCATGCAATCGTCCCCATTCCTCAAGGCGCTGACTTACAGTAGCAGAACTGATTTGACAATTTTTTGCAAAACCCACAAAACTGATCATTTAGTATAGTATATATGCTGAATTATAACATACGAAATAAGGGCTGCAGATACATGAAACAAGTTTTATGGCTGATCAAATTTGTCACTTTGGTTTATATTTTTATGATTTTTTTTTCCGGGTCGGAGTTGGCAGTTTTTTTCGAGTTGCCACATGAACAGGTACAATAAAAGCGTACCTGAGATACAACACATATCACGAATCGTTAGATTCTTTGTATGTGCTTTAGAATAGGTTAACCAGAAGACTATTCTGTGAAGTCATGTGACGCAGTCAGTATGTCGGCACCTCTTCCCACTTCCCTTATATGTGTTGTAATTTCTCTTGTTACAAAAATATGACACCTCATCATTGATCGTAATCATGTTGTCATTATCTACGCATTTTAGGTTGAAGGGCTTGAAGGTTTATGAAGAGGGGAACATATCCTGCCAGCCGCCATTGAAAGGAGCCTTCCTGTCGTATTGGAACGAAGAATGTTTACATGTACAGCAGGGAACACCCAAGCACAACATCGAAGGTATTAAAATGCCTCACTAACAGGTATCTCTCCAACGAAAACTTCATTGATAGTGCCTATGATCTGCATTGTTTCAACGAGCTGCATGATGCAAGGTGGCTGCTTTCAACCATCTTTGATGATGAAAAGCAGATGTTTCTAAATTGATCCTCGATATATTTTATGAATAATCTAAATGACCTGTAAATGTATATATTGTCCTGTCTAATTTGTATGGTCCCAGCAAAAATATGTTTTGTAGTATTTATTTTATTGATTCTACTTCTACTAAAAAAAATGTATATTTCGCATGATGTTTCTAACTGTGGCACTTTACTGTTAAGTTTTGTCAGGATATGTATACATATAAACTATAGTTACAGATGACCAAGATTATCAAGATAAATTTGAATTAAAGATCATTCACCTTAATATTGGTTATCCCACCACACTTGACAAACCCAACGTACATGTACCTGTCAACATTGTATCTACTCACATCATTCTTAGATACAATTTGTGTAGCCTAATAATATTACAGAATGTCAGATTGTTTAATAGTGATGGATGCTCCAGCACTAGAGGTACATGCTGAGACAACATCAATGGGGGATACCCATCACTAGAGGTACATGCTCACCCAACACCACAGGAGGGTGCTTCAGTACTAGAGGTACCTGCCGAGGAAATATCACACGGGCTGCCCCACCACTAGAGGTACATACTGAGCCAACACCACAGTGGCTGCTCCAGTAGTGGAGGTGCATGTTGATCCAACACCACAGGGGGCTGCTAAACTATCAGAGATATATGCGGAGCCAACACCGTAGGGGCTGCTCCACCACTAGAGATACATGCTGAGCGAACAACACAGGGCAGCGGCGTCGGAAGCGGGGGGCCGGGGGGGGCACGTGCCCCCCCCAGATGAAAACCAGGGGGGGGGCACAAGTATGTTTGTGCCCCCCCAGATTTTGTAGTTGAAAACCCTTCCTGACCTGGTTCAAACAGTGAAGGAGATGGGCGGGGATGAGTTTTCGTCTCTGAAACGCGTGACGAGTATTCGAACATTGGTTGCTATACTGCAAAAGTTGCCAGTGGGACGGCGCATGATGTGTGAAGTAAAAAAGCTACTTCGCATTTACTTGACGATTCCAGTAACGACAGCAACGGCAGAGCGTTCCTTCTCTACGCTGAGACGCGTCAAGACTTACGTACGCTCGAGCATGACCCAACAGCGCCTAAACAACGTAGTGCTACTGCACATCCACAGGGACATGACGGAGCAGTTGGACTTGAAAGGGGTCGCGAAGTTATTTGCATCTGTAAATGAACGACGGGTCAATTTTTTTGGAAAGTTTGACTGATTCAGATCGAATTTGCACTGCTGGAAATTTGGACGAGTTGTTTATTTGACGGAAATGAAGACGGATTAATATTCCTGTGTGTGTGTTAGCAGTTTTTTATTAATTTTTTTTACCAAACTAGTATTGAAACAGTTGAAATATCTGAGAAAATATATGCGTTTTATTTGTCGGAAATCGCTCAAAACGCCCCTACGGCCGTCTAGAACCCCGGAGCTTCCTGGAAATTTGGACGAGCCGTTTATTTGACGGAAATGAAGACGGAATAATATTCCTGTGTGAGTGTTAGCAGTTTTTTATTAATTTTTTTTTTACCAAACTAGTATTAAAACAGTTGAAATATCTGAGAAAATATATGCGTTTTATTTCTCGGAAATCGCTCAAAACGCTCCTACGGCCGTCTAGAATCCCCTCGCCTAAAGTGCTGGGATAGTGCCCCCCCAGTCAGAACTATCTTCCGACGCCACTGCAGGGGGATACTCAACCACTAAAGATACATGCTGATCCAGCTTCACAGGGGGCTGCTCCAGCACTAGATGTACATGCTGAGCCAACACCACAGGAGATACCCCACTACAAATAATACATGCTGAGTCAACACCACCGGGGTATGCCCGACCAGTAGAGGTACATGCTGAGCCAACACCACAGGGGGATACTTCACCGCTAGAGGTGTCTGCTGACCAATCACCACAGGGGGATGCCCGATCACTAGAGGTACATGCAAACCCAATACCACAAGGAGGTGCCCGATCAATAGAGGTACATGCTGACCAAACAACACAGGGGGATACTCCGCCGCTAGAGGTACACACTTAGCCAAAAGCACAACTAAGTGTTCACTTGATAAATTTGGGAAAGAGAGAGAATTAAGGTTTAACGTCGCATTCAGCAATATTTCAACAAACCAATCTCTCTCAAATAATCTAAAATACAATCCTCTTTCACTCGACTAAAAAGATCTTAGCTTAGCTGCTCGATAAAAAGTATCTCTTACAAACTTACAGAGGCAAAATCTTCCACCGTGAGATCTTCATGGCATAGAATACACCTTGGGATCGGCTCCTGTTTCAATAAATATTCGTGAGTAAATCGTGTATGGCCGATCCTACATGGTCTAATCATAGCTTGATCGAAACGTTTCTGACTGTTCAGATGAGTATAACCAACAGTTTTTCTGAACCGGCGAAGTTTGTTATTATCCATAGTATCCCGTAAAGATTGAAACAGCTTTCTTACATAAGCGCAAAAAGATGGTCTGAAATCGCTGTATGGGATTCCAACGGGATCAACCTATTTATCCAGAGCTGCTTTAGCCATTTTATCAGCTTCAGTATTGCCTTTGATGTCAACGTGACTAGGTACCCAACAAAACAATATATATATGTTGATCAAATCTAATGCCATATAATTGTAGAATTTTCATGATGATTGGATGAGTTGAATTCCCACTTTTAATGGCTTGAAGGCATGAGAGTGAATCTGAGAATATGATATATTTCCCCCTTCTGGTGGACCCAATACCTTCTACAGCTGATAATAGAGCTTTTGCCTCTGCATAGGTTTTAGTTTTGGAACTAAAGACAGTAGCACACGCTACTCTCTCACCATCTGTATTTCTCACTCAGTAGACCAAATTCTTGTGTATATACGAGCTGGCTCGTGTTTGCCTTTTTATATTTCGTCAGTGAAATATCTACTTCTGGTTTGGCTAACTGCCATGGTGGAGTTGGCAAGGGCTCATTAGGTAAAATGTGACTAACTTTAATACCAGCTGCTACAAGGTGGAATAATCGAGGGTTTCTTTAGAGAGAAACCTGCGTACTGAGGGTTGAAATCACAGTTATACGCAGGATTTGAGTGGTTCGATCGCGATTTTGTGATATATTGCAGCGATAGTTTAATTCTACGATTTGAATGTTAGTCGTTGATCAAACAATATGACTAGGAATTTGACCTCTTTTACCACTTTTGATTTCAGTTCCATCTAATGTAAGTACTGGGTCGTTGTGCTGGAAATATTTTCTGTAAAAGTGCATACAAGCCATATTCCAGATACCATTTCTGAATTCTGTTTACACAAGGAGAGAGAGAGAGAGAGAGAGAAATAAGGTTTAACGTCGCATTAAAGTTGTAATGCTCTCTCAATATTGTGTATATTGTTCCCACTACACGATATGTTGAAATCGTCTACAAAAAGGAGAGAGAGAGAGAGAGAGAGAATTAAGGTTTAACGTCGCATTCAGCAATATTTCAGCTATATAGCGATGACCAAACAAAATTCTAAGTAATCAATTCAAAAACTCGGTAAACTAATGCGTTAAAACAGGTACAAACATTAAAATTTGTACAACAAACCAATCTCTCTCTCTCGTCTACAAAAAGTGAACCCTCAATTGATTTATTCAGAACTACAGCCAAGCTGTCGATCTTGATACTAAACAGAGTAGTATACAAAATACTGCCCTGTGGAGCACCCTGGTCTTGATCAAAATGATCAGACATAGCTGTACCCAAACGAATTTGGAATTGTCTATCATTCAAAAAGTTGGAAATAAAAACGGGTAAACGGCCTTTTAATCCTATATTTTGAAGATCTTTAAGAATCCCGTATTTCCATGTAGTATCATAGGATTTTTCTAGATCAAAAAAGACAGAAACCACATGTTCATTCTTGGCGAAAGCATTCTTAACATACGAATGTATCTGACTAAATGATCAATGGTACTTCTATTTTTTTACGGAAACCAGCTGGAATATCAGTAAGTTTCTTTTCAGTTTCCAGGTACCAAACCAGGCGATCATTTATCATGCGTTCCATTGTTTTGCAGACACAGCTAGTCATTGAAATCGGACGATAATTATCCAGGTCTGTATGGTCACGGCCAGGCTTTGGTACTGGTATAACTATGACATTATGCCATGGCGGTGGAAAGTCTTCTCTTGTCCAAAGTCTATTGAATATGCGTAATAGGATTTCTAGAGAAGACTCCGGTAGATGTTTCAAAAGCTGATACTGAATATTCATTATCAGGGCCTGCAGCAGAATCGTTAGCTTTCGTGAGAGAAGTATGAAGCTTCAATTGTAAAATATAGCGTTATAGCCTTCATGGTTACCGCAGGGGAATTTAACTTCATTTTTATCTTCTCATTTTCGGAAACTTTGAAATTTAGGTACATAATTTTCTGACGAAAGTTTTTGGCAATTGTTGCGCCTAATTTATTTGCAATTTCTACTCTGTCAGTAACCACCTGGTTTCCATCGTTAAGATGAAGAACGCTGGCTTTTTCCTTTTATTTTTTGTCATATTCTAAACTTTTGTCATAGGAGTATACGCAATTTTTCGAAGAATCACGTTTATTCTGTTTCATGGTTCTACGAGCTTTAGCGCTTGGTAGGAGTGGATGTAGTATCGACTATTTTAGGCTTCTTGCGGGTTCGATATCTAAGGTTTTCTCCTTTTTCTTTTTCTGATTCGGGTGGCTTTTTTATACGGAAGCCCCCAGGGGACATGAGAGAAAAAAAAATATATACAAAGCTATCTCGTGCGCACGACTTAGAGCCGTAACTCGTGCGCACGACTTAGCCGCCTATCTCGTGCGCACGAGATAGGAACGAGGCTCCGTATTAGATTCGCATAAGACCTCGTTCTGGTGAGGGAGAACCTCGTCTCTATGTCGTGCGCACGACTTCTTCGTCTATCTCGTGCGCACGACTTATTCGTCTATCTCGTGCGCACGACTTAGAGACGTAACTCGTGCGCACGACTTAGAGGGCTAACTCGTGCGCACGACTTATCCGCCTATCTCGTGCGCACGACTTAGAGCCGTAACTCGTGCGCACGACTTAGCCGCCTATCTCGTGCGCACGAGATAGGAACGAGGCTCCATATTAGATTCGCATAAGACCTCGTTCTGGTGAGGGAGAACCTCGTCTCTATGTCGTGCGCACGACTTATTCGTCTATCTCGTGCGCACGACTTAGGAGGCTAACTCGTGCGCACGACTTAGAGACGTAACTCGTGCGCACGAGTTAGAAGGCTAACTCGTGCGCACGAGATACGAACGAGGCTGGAGCCTCACTGCTATGTCGTGAGCACGACATAGAAACGAGGCAGAGTGAATTTTAGCAGGACGCCATTTTCTTCCGTGTAGTGTACCGTAGAAATACCTATCCATGTGAGTACATGTTGTTTTTATTATCTGTGCATCTGTACGTGTACATGTACGTCTCTCACTAGAATTCAGACTTGTTGACGGTTTTGTGCCAATTCTTGCGATCGAGGTGTTCCAAGACTTGCTTATTATGCAAATCATGCAGTGATCTGTTGTCCGTGCCTGTAAAAGTAGGTCAGGCTCGTTGTGTAATTGGAGCAGTTCCACTGACTGTACCGTACCCGAGAGACCATGCACCGACTTGTTCGTTTATGTTTAGAAAACGGACATAGCGAGATATATGCGCTGAGGTGTTCCATTATAGTTTTGATGTGTTGGTAGAACAGAGTGAGGGAGAACATTTGAAATCACTTATCCTATGATCATATCCTTATATTTTAAATCTGATATGAAAAATCTATTTCGCGGCCCAAATGATTCTTCTTGTTTGCTGAGTAGTTTCAAGACAATGATATGATGACGATAATGATGCTAATTATTGGTAATAATATTGTATTCTTTGCGCCGAATTATGATAATGTTGATATTAAATTTAACAGACAACTTACGGAAGATATGGAACGCCAACTATTCTCACAAATCAAGTAGGCCTACCGGCGTAGCCTGTACGAATGTTCCTTGATTAAGAGTGCCCCCCCCACTCCCCCCCTCCCCCTTGTCTATCCTTTAACTCAGGCAGGTACAGGGCACCGTTTATCTGGATATATGTCCTATTTCTCTCCAATATACATATAACAGAAAGCAAAAGGGATACTACTATCCAGGACAAATTTAATCATCACACTGGTACCTAGATTCGGTTTGGTGTTCATCAGTATATCATGCCTTAGTGATGCTGATTTCATTATTAACACGACGAACACAAGGATAACAAACTGTTTGAATTTTGAGTTCAAGATTAAGGGCGGTTAGGGGCTGAACAATATTTACGGGGGGGGGGGGGGGGGGTGTAGGACCGGTGCAGCACAAAAATACATTCCCTCAAAAAGCCTGCTTCCTGTCCCCCCCCCCACCCTCCCCCCGCTTCAATCGGTCAACGAAAAAAGAGAGTTGAGCAATTTTGTCATGCTTAATTTCGACATACCGGTATGTGAACAAAAACATATGCCCACTCCCGTCCTATCTGCCTCAGTGTTATCTGACTCCCAGTTGAATTCCACCAGGAATTTCCAAGTCCTTATCCGAAATTAGATGGAACCCAAATTTGGAACCAGTGGTATAGTCTATCGCGCACGTATTGTGTTGTGGCGAGTATACGACAATGCCAATTTGCAAGTAACGGTAGCCGTAACAACGTTTTCTACCAGTTTCATTTCTGAGAGATGTAGACAGTGAAAGCTTCGTACAACCTCAAAACTTTGAACTGTATGAGTGATTTATAACGTAATAGGTCCGTAATAGGTCGAGCCTCTATTTCGTTATGACGATATTATATCATACCGTAGATGGAGAATACCATCTATGAATTCATGTGATATCGGTCGTAATTCATAGATGGAGCGCCAAGTTATACTAAAACAGCGAGTAGAAATCCCGCCCCCCCCCCCTCGCCTGACGAGGGAGATGCTATTTACGCTAAAAATACGGCGTGAGCAACCGAGTTTAGCAACTTACAATCTCCACAGATCCTTATCCTATCCATCAACACCGATTATTTGGGTATTCGGCTGTGTTTTATTGAGATAGCAGCATAAATCCACACACACCCAACGTTTTCTTCTATCCGTCTCTGCTCGAATGGCTTTGTCGGAAGGTCAACGAGCATGCGTACACAATACAAAAAAATGATTATTAGGGCCCCATCGTTATCTCCTTCACCGTCCCCGACGCAATCTAAGTGATATTTATTATGCAACTAAAATATCAGGAATAGCTGTCGAGAATCGCTTCAAACTGCAATATTATTCTCACGCGTGTAAATTACAGGTAACCGTATAACTGCTTCTGCCATGATTCTAGCGCACTCGTGAGCTGCAAACATTCCACCGCATTATGAAGAAGTGCGGGACGACGATGGGTTCCCAAATGAGAGTCACGTGACTTTAATTCAAATGTAACGTGTACGCATGCTCTTTGACCTCTCGCGTCAGGTTCCTCGAGTCGAGGTAAACATAGACTGGAATATTTTATGCTGCTATCTCAATAAAACACTCCCGAAGACCCAAATAAACGGTGAAGATCGATAGGATATGGATCTGTGGAGATAGTAAGTTGCTAAACTCGGTTGCTCACGCCGTATTTTTAGCGTAAATAGCATCTCCCTCGTCAGGCGAGGGGGCGGGATTTCTACTCGCTGCTTTAGTATGACTTGGCGCTCCATCTATGAAATTCGAATGTCAGATATCACATCAATTCATAGATGGTTTTCTCCATCTAATCATACCGGTACCTCACTAATGGAAGGTCTGTAAGAGGGCTATTGCTAGGTCGGGCCCAGTCACCCTCACCAGGTTTTTAGTCTTGCCCACGGGGGGCTTCAGAAAATTTAGGATCTGTTCAGATGAGCTAGCATTCTTTTATAATCCCCTGAACAAATTTCAGGCAGCCTTTGACAGAGCTACATGTAACATCACCAGACCTCAGCATTGAAAAGTACGCCTACAGCCTAATACATGTATATTGATATTTGTTGTTTCCAGACAATATGGAACCATTTCCAGACAATATTGAGGGACTTATACAGTTTTTGAAGAAGAGGGGCCTGGAAGAGCCCTACCTGAACAAGATTCGAGAAGACAAGGTACAGTATCTATAACTTATTTTTGGTTAAAGGTGCCATATTTTTGTAACATGAGAATCCGACCCAAAAAAGCCATAAAAGCCAAAGTGGCAATTTTGACATGCCATAAACCACTTTTCATTGATCTGCAGTCCTTGATTATTTCGTATGTTATAATTCGGTATATTGCATATACGAAATGACCAGTTTGAGGGATTTGCACAAAAATTCAAAATCAGCTCTGCTAACTCGACACGTTGAGGACGATTGCCTATGTAAACCGGACACCATCTTTGTAGAGCACGCTATTTTCCATAAAAGCTTGTTACATCCGCCTCGCAGACGACACAAGTAGGTTACGCAATTGTACATATCTTTTTGCGGCCGTTAATGCATATTTCATGCCCGCAAATATTATTCAATAGGGTCATAATTGTTCTATGGACATCAGCCTGAAATAAAGTTATCTATTCAACTGACCAATCAGATTTACGTATACGCGCTAATATAAGCAGTTTCGGCCATATTTGCATCGCGTGTCACATTGCGGACAACGTGACGTCGCGTTGTTTTGGCCATCACGACGTCGCCCGTTGCGGCACGTCATGCACCTGGTGTGCATGTATTTACAGATCAACCGATATAAAAGATTAATCTTTTTTTTTGTATTTTCTAGATTGACAGCACTGTCCTGCCGACCATGTCCTCTGAACAGATCAAGCCCTATATTCCCAAGTATGGTGACCAAATTGCAGCTATATCATACTGTAAAGGAAACACAGAGTTAACGGGGAACAAAGCGTCGGTTTTGGCCAAAATAAGAAGCAAACTCTCACTCGCGAGTAAAAAGCCGGAACGTGGGGCCAAACCTGTCAAGAGCTCGGGGAATAGTAACGCCGTGAAAACATGCAGGCGACTAGAGTTGGGATGGAAGGACTATGATGCCAAAGAAAAAGACGACAAACGTCGATTTAAACAAGTGCGACAGGACAACGGAGGTGGGACGAGGCACTTGACTTTAGACAAGACAACCACCATGGCTGAAATCCTGAGAATATCGAAGGACAAATTCTTTCCAAACGGCAGGAATCATCGAGGTCGTCTTGACGACCACCACTTCTCCCTGAGGGACTTTAGCCAAAATGACGTCGAAATGACTTATACACTTAATGATATATACGAGAAATCCAGCCTCAAAATGATCAGACTGTATTTGGTTACAATGCAAAAAATGTATGGAGAACTGCCGAAGAATTCGAGTATTCAAGCAGCCGGTTCTGGGGCGTCAGAGCAAGTAGTAACGCTCCATGATGACGATTCTTCCTCCCTGGATTCTCTTTCGGATAAAGGCGGAAGTCTTCCACATCCGGGTTCTTTGGATGACTCCATGTTTGATTTTGATTTGACTACAAGTCCTCCATGGACTGATTCTGAAACACAGTTATCAGCAAAGAATGGCGATAAGAACACCACAACGTTGAGCGAGGTTTCCTTGGAACAGACCAAAACACCAGAGAAAGTGGCACCCAGACCAGTCGCACCGCTTCAGAATGATGACAATGATGGCCAGTTGTTTCAAGACGACGGGGAGGTGCCGTCCGTGAGCGCGCAAAACGACACTGACTGTGAGATCATTTTTAACAATGATAACAATGACCCAGATACACTCCGGGAATTGCCGACTTTCATAGATTCAGTGAGTACAATCACGCTGACCATCAGAAGAGGTCATGCCTTTGATGACTTGAAAAACGCTTTCTTACAACCAGGTTCAGAAAACGAAATCATCGACATCAGAATGAAATTGCCATCTGGAGAAATTGAATTGGGAACAGGTGATGGGGTGTACAGAGATTGTCTTACAGAGTTTTGGACAGAATTCTATGATCGATGTACTCTAGGGTACCACATAAAGGTACCTTTCATTCGTCACGACTACCAAGAACCCGAGTGGCAGTCGATCGGTAGGGTTCTGGTCAGTGGATGGAAACAAGTCGACTATTTCCCATCCCAGCTGTCACCAAGTTTTCTGAAGGAAATCTTGTACGGTATCGGTACATCGGAAACTAGCGTACTGTTCGATGAGTTCCTCTCGTATATCTCCCCATCAGACAAAGAAATTCTTCAAGCTGCATTGCAAGACTTCGACTCTGAAGATTTCGATGATATATTAGATGTCCTCGAAAGATTGGACTGTCGGCAGGTTTGCAGCAAAGAAAACCTCAAGCCTATTGTCTTGCAGATCGCACATACGAAACTGATTCAAGCCCCGATGTATGTCATAGACTGCTGGAAGCCAATACTGATAAGCATAAAATCAACACTCACTCCAGAAACCCTTGGTAAACTGTCAACAATGTCATGTCCATGTCGAAGGAATGTCATAAAGCACCTCCGCTTTCCCAGAAGGTTGAAATTGAGACAGAAAGCAGTGTCTGGCTATCTTAAGGAGTATATTCGAGAAATCGGAGATGATGTCCTGAGGGCGTTCCTGCGATTCTGCACAGGCGCAGATATATTATTAGAGAAGCCAATTCTGGTGGAATTTGTTGACACTAGAGGTCTCCAAAGCCGCCCGGTTGCCCATACTTGCAGCATGACGATCCAACTCCCTGTGGACTACAGTAATTATCCAGAGTTTCGGTCACAAATGAACGCCATACTGAAGAGCGACATCTGGGTCATGGACTACGTGTAGTATCTATAAGCGTTAGTCCACAAACTTGTCCTATTCTGAAGGTTCGTCCACCTGCATGCACAGTCATTCCATCTGGAAGACGAAACTAGACTCGGGCATTCTCCTCGAAGGTTACACTGACCTATGTGATGTTGACTCTGCAGAGGGATTGACTTTTAAAGCACGGAAGTGGACAAAGATTGAATGCTGCAATCTTGAGTTTCAAGCAACAGGACGAATAAAAGAATCGTTCGATTAGACATACAAGACATACTAATTCTGAGCTTTTTGTGAAATGGTATTGCCTACGGTAACAGTTCGCACTAGGAGTACGGTGCAGGAGTGAGGCTTACCATGCATTCACGTTTATCGTCGATAACTTTATTTTAGCTGTTAAGGACAAACCGTTTTGGATAATCAGCATATAATTCCGGGTGGCCGTCAAAAATCATTCTTTGTCCACTATTGTGTTTGCCATGATTTCATCTTTGTCACATCTTTTGAGTTCCTCTGAGCATTCTTACTGATGTCCAATCCCAGACCATTCACCATTTCGTTGCGTCATGGTGAATGGTCTGGGACTTTCTTTTACGGATTATGAACTTCTTGTGTTAGCGTTGTGCACAGTATTATAAAGTAATTAATTTGTAATTAAGTATGCTTGCATTCTGATCAAATATCAGAAGAATTTACCAAGCATGTACACACCCTCAAGACGAGCTGGTGAAGATGATAATGACGATGATGGGATAATTAACCATTGGCAGAATTCAGGTTGCATGTTCCCGTTTTCATTTAAAAAAAGTAATATTCGTCATCACAATTGCTTAAATGAATATTTCTTTTCACTTATAATTAGATGGAATGGCTGCGGTTAGAACTTTCAATGAACAGAAACACGACGTGTATATTCGACTGACATTGAAGCTCATGGGTCTTGTCGCGGGGTAGCTCTAACCTTTGGACGATCGACAAACATTTGCGTAGAGCTTGTCCTTTTTTAACGGTTTTTTTGTGTTGGTCACTACCGAGTCATTACATTCGCTTTCTCAAAATTTTTATGAACACGATTGAGTTCCATATTTCTGTGAAGTATATTTTGCTACAATCTTAATGTCATCTTTTGTTGAATAATTTTGTTTTGACGTCCACGAATGGAGCTGTAAACGCGACATGATCGAGATAACGATCACGTTGTGCGTCATCATTATGATAATCATTATGTCTTGCTCACGTGATATTCGATAATTCGTACTCATGACTTATGTCCTGTGAATGACTATCTCATCTGTAGAAATGAAGAAACATCCCGTGCGTACGACATCGATTATTCCATGCTAACGACATACCGTACATGTAGTGGTTAGCCCATGCGCACAATAGAGTGTGCGCGTATGATAACAGTAATTTAGTGAACACCATTTAGACGTTTCTCGAGCTCACGTATGACTATCTCGTGTGAACAATTTATTTAACCAATAGTAATTGAAAAATGGTCTTGTAAGCAAGGTGATTATCCTATGCGCATGATATACGGCTTTTCTCCTGAGCTAGGAGAACGATTATCTTGTCCGATTAAAATGATTTGTGCGCATGACATAATATCTCATCTGCATGACATAATTCTTCCCAATGGTTTATCATTGTGCGCACGAGGTAACCGTATATCCTGCGAGATAATTGTTTTCAAATGTGCTTTGATTGTCACTTTTACGGCTCCATATCCATGAGCTATGGAAATGAAAAATAAATCTAAGATTATGTCGCATTTGTATCCATGTTGCTTTTAATTGTGGTGTTATGTTTAGGCCAAGCGTGCGTCGGGCGTTGAGTACCTAAAAGTCGACGCTGACTTTTGAAACCCGACCTCGAATTTAGTGTCGCGCGTCGCCCTTTGACTTTTGCAATGTTAAAAGATTGGGTTCCAGTTCTGTTTCTTTCGATCAACATTACAAAAATTTACGCTCGAAGCGTATGTACGGAAGCGTCTGGTGGCCTCGTCGAATTGCGATCGCAAATATCTAGACACGTTCGTCAAGCCGAATCATCTGCATTCTGCATCTTCTGCATTCAACCAAATATTTCAGGCTTTTGCATATGCATTTTCCATCCATTGTGTACCAATATTCACTGACTAAAACTGTCTGGCTGAGGGGTTGTTGCACCTTTTAGGTGCTGCCTCATGTTCTCTATAGTTCTCATTTGATAGGCCAGAATGTTTTACGCGCACATCTGAACACACAGTGTACACATGAAAGGTTTCTCTCTATCGTGAGTTCTCATGCGTTGGACGAGGGTATTACCTTTCTGCGCATCCGTGCCCACGTGTGAATGTCATGTGTCTGATCAGATGGCGTTCAGATGTAAACCCGTGATCACACCCTTTACACGTAAATGGCTTCTCTCCAGTGTGAGTTCGCATATATATCGTCCGAGTACTACCAATTGTGCATCTATACTTACACTACGTGCACGTGAAAGGCTTCTCTCCAGTGTCAATTTCCTTGTGAAGAACCAGACTGTACTTACGCGCACATCTGAACTTACACACTGTACACCTGAATGGTTTCTATCCAGTGCGATCTCTCATATGTAGGGGCAGAGTGTTCTCTCTGCATTTATACTCACATACTGTACACATGAATGGTATTTCTCCTGTATGAATGAGTTGGTGTCTGGTCAGATTACCTTTAGTGGTAAACCCATATCCACACGTCGTACATTTTAAAGGCTTCTATACAGTGTATTTTCTCTAGCGGATTTAGTCAGACCACTCACACAATGTACACTTGCATGCTTTCTCTTCGGTGTATCTTCTCTTATTCGACCAGGCTGTAATTACTGGCACTCCTAAATAAATGCGTCAGATCCGTCATTCATTGGACAGCTGTCGTCCATTAAGAGTTTTCAAAGGTCCATAATCGAAAGACCTCTTTCATTAATAATATTAGCACCTAAATCAAAATAATCGGAAGATAAAAAAGCAAATTTGGAATTACTTGAAAGATAGAAGCGGTCAACAGTTTTCAATGATGCCGACAAGATCAATTGATATTCTGCTCATCAAATCCGTACCACAATTCAATGTTCGTGAGTGTAGTACATTGCCATGTTGTATCCGAAAATGTATCACGATATTGGTGTGACTAAAAAGAAATAGATGTTCTAATGAACAAATTAATCTGCTATATGAGTATCTCAGTCACGCTTTGATTGCGACTGTTCATATACACACTACGGAGATGTATATCACACAGTGTTTACACGGCACCTAGCCCCGGGTTAAGCGGAATTAGATACAAATTACAATACACAGCGCCAAAGATCTTCAACACTATGATTATAGTTTGCAGTCAATAGATGATATTTGTCACCGAATTTACAAATGCCGGCGTTTGATTTTATAGCATTGCTTCACAAGTTTTTGTAGCAACGCCTTGTGACGTTGATTGAAATCATCAAGGTGTTGACAAGCTCTAACATATGCTACAAAGCGAGATATGTATACTCCATATGTAGGTCCTTCAGTAATATTACTATCCATGAAGGGTAATTTACAATTTCAAAAATGTAATCGTCTCTCTTGTCGTATAATCGACGAGAGAGAAAACCGTCGTTGGTTTTGTACAGATATAAGTCCAAATAGGATGTTCCATTTGTCTCCTTCAAATCCAGTGAAGGAGGATAAATCTCCTTCACCGCGTCGTTTATATAAGGGTTCTCCACTGCAAGAAGATCATCTATATAACGTTTGGTGAATGTAAAGGAGCGGGCTTTATGTAATTGGTTGCTCATAACCTTCTGCATATAATCGAATTCATACGAAAAAAGATATGGGTGCGCAGTTAGTACCTATTGGAATATCTATATGCTGTTGGTACATCGTGCTACCGAATTTAACATAGATGCTATCTATTAGAAATTCCAGCAGCTCCGTACACAACGTAAACTTGAGCGGTTTCTATATATGCTGCGTAAGAATGTTATTTTCTGTACATGTGTGTGCCCACACTATACACATGAATCGTTTTTGTCCAGTGTGAGATGACGTGTGTCTTCTCCGATGAATTTAGCTGTAAATCGACATTTGCACGCTGTGTAGTGGTTTTTCTCCTATATGAGTTCGCGTGTGTAAGACAAGACTACTTCTCTTTGTACATTTGTATTCAACAAATTCTCTCCGTTGTGAATTCTCATGTGTTTAGTCAGATAACTTAATTACACACATGAACTCGCACACTGTGCACTTGAATGGTTCTCCACTGTGTGAGTTTTAACGTGTCGAACTAGAGTATTACTTTCTGCCCACCCCTACCCACACATTATACACGTGAATTGTTTCACTCTAGAATGACTGGTCATGTGTCCTATCAGATGACTTTTAAAAACACATCCTTACTCTAAAATGCGTACACTTAAATGCTTTCTCTGTGAATTATCAGATGTTACATCAGTGTATTCTGTACATCTGTAATGACACATTGTACATTTGAATGGTTGCTCTCCAGTGTGAGGTTTCATGTGTCGGATCAGCGTATTGCTTTCTGCACATCTATACTAACACAATGTACACATGAACGGTTTTACTCCAGTGTATGCTTTCATTGTCTGATAAGATATAATATATCATATCATCATAACATGAAATTAATCATCGTACCATCGTTATGGTAACATTGCAACATAGTCATCGCCCCAACTTAACATCGCCATCGTATCATCGTGCCATTGCGTTGGAAATTCAGTATCGACTCTCCACGTCAAATCAGCTACCATAGATCGACACTCCCTTTCTGAGAATTTCGGTATCAATGTATTTCTGCTGATATTGCAGTTTCTTTCTTGGAGCATGTTTGGTATGCAAGTCCGCTGTGGCGATGTGAGACAATTAGTCAGACATATAATTGTCCAATAATTATATATCAGTGTTGAACTGCCGGTTATCAACTTAAGAGGATATGGACTACGGAAATTGACTATCAGAATTTTGCAAAATTTTGTGAAAATCTTATCTATGGCTTAGAGTACTGTCACAAAAATATGCACATTTGCCAATCAGCCCATGTGGAAAACAATGGACTATGAATTGGGAAATAATCTTCTCATTTACATATTTAATTAGGTCATATCATGTCTGAACAAACTGCGAAGCTGATGAGTGTCAGTTTAGTAGCAGAGACGTACAATTTGTGTAAAAATGATCGATGAGTCATAAAGACTTACAATGGGCAACCCTTGACTTCAAAATATTTATGCAAGATGTTATATCCTCGAAAACGTAGGAAATAATGAACTTTCAATTGATATTTTCAAGTATATTTGACAAAATGTATGACATAGCAAGATTTTCCTGCCCCGGTCTTGTTGATTAGTGGTACTCACTGAACAATTTATGTCCTTATTGGGAGATCCACTTTCTACACGACGTCTTGCAGCCATATAGTAAAATTAAATTAGTACATGACCTAACTAAATATGCAAATTAGATGGAGTTTACTTGACTACCATTTCAGAGTGCTCTGCATGTCTAGATTGACAACTATATGAATTTGCATGGCATTACTCCAAACTAATAAGAAAAATAGCAAAACATAAAATTTTGCTCAGAATAGTCATTTCATGTCCTCCTTAATGGAAACAAATACGTAGACAATTTATGTATTATTATTATAGACATTCGCCAGAGCAACCGGTAAATTACGATTCAATCTATCAAAAGTCATCTCAAAATAATCACTGAAGCTTGTTTGGATATAGTACGATCTCTATCAGAACTCTTTCCGCGTATCTTCAACCCGCTCAAAAGCTCGATAAATAGAAACGGTTGGATAAGAGTTGGTTGACTGAACAGCTGTGTGGAGACATCTGACTCAGAAACCACCGTCACCCGACAAGAGTTATGATAGATCCAAAAAGCTACGCGGTTTTAGGATTTATCAATTAGTTTGCCAACGATTTACTATGCTCCCGCCCATTCAAGTTCCGCGTAAAGGATAGGTTCGTTGCTCTGTTGCAATTTATAATATTTAGCAATGAGAATCAATAATAAAATAGAGAGAAATACAATTTGTGTCCTAAAATACATTTATGTAGAGAATATAGATTTCTTTTATGACAATATGGAAGTTTCTGAACTGCCACTGTAAGAGTTATTTTGTTTTCCCCGACCCGAGTGCCCACTAGCGGGCCAGGACAAATAGCTCTTACAGTGACAGTTCGGGAACTCCCGTATTGTTTATGCATATTTTCCGCAAGCACTAGGCATTTTCCGAACTCATGATGTCATATACGCCTCTCTCAGTCAGCACGAGTTCAAGATCATTCATGTTCTCGCAGCGTTGTTGAATGGTCACAATCATGTAATCATGGTACAGCTTTGCACAGAGAGATAATTGTTTGTACGATTGGCCACCAGTGGGTGGTATAATTAGCAAATAAACATTCTATTCGTCGTGACGCTGCTCATTAAATTCCATGTTCGTGAATACCACCGTTGGAAGACGTTGGTTATTTCTTAGATTTCGCGATCCGAATTAATTTACTTTGGATGAAGTATTGATATTATGAAGAAATGAAGGCTTTGATCAACAAAAAGTGAGACTTTCACAAATCCTTTAAACTCTCAACCGCTTAACGGTTTAATGTGAAATTCGAATCAGTGGTGTACAATCATGAGACCTGACCTGGGATTGCTTTTCCAGAAAATTGGCCTACATATACCAGAGATAAAGGGCTCTGAATGGGGATCTGATGGGGCTTCCACGCGATAAGTCACCAGAGGCTGCACACTTTCACTTGAAATTCATATCTGTCGCTTGGGAATGATTTTTTTAGAGAAAATTAGAAACATTGGCGCCACCACTAGACATAAGGAGACCCAGGCTAGGGATCACATATCTGCGAAAGCGAACAAGTGTCGACTGCTAGTTTTTTGTTCTTTACTTCTGACTTTCGACTTCTGACATCCGACTTCTGACTTCCGAGTTTTAGTGTTTCAGCTGGAATATGACCAAACATGACTGCACTGGCCTAGGATAACTTTGGTATAGATTATAGGATAATAGCAGTGGTTGGGAAATAAATATCTGGGGAAACCGTATCACACTGCGAATATTGTGATTTTAGAAACTTTGAGACCAATTACACTAAAAATGCAATC
>JAVTVY010013994.1:0-51943 GCA_036873755.1 Hanleya hanleyi
ACGTTTCGTAACTTGTGTCTAATTCCGCTTAACCCGGGGCTAGGAGCCGTATGAACCCATGTACTTCAAGATCCTCATGGTACTCATATGAACAGTCACAATCAAAGCGTGACTGAGGTACATCATTTTTAGATGACGACTCTATAACGAATATTATGGATTAAGAATACTGATCAGCGATACGGATTTGATATTTTGGAACAGCATGATGTCTTGCCGGCATCATTGAAAACTGTTGACCGCTTCTCTTGCAGGAAACAAGCCTATGTTTTTGTATACTATGATTGTCTTTTTGAATTTGGTGCTAATACTGTTATATGGAAAATGGAATAGGTCTTTGGATTATGGACGCGGATATTCTCTAATGGACGACGGCTGGATTATGAATGACGGACTAGACGCTTGTAATCCCTCGAGCGAGGTCTTTCAATAGCAACCGATGTATTTTGATTGTCGAATGTTTATTCCCATAGAAGTAATGTTCATTTCCATTGCATTCTTCTGTGGAGATAGCCTGACAATGAAACACTTTTTTTCTGTATCAATACATATATAAGATAAACATAATAAACCATGTATTTTATGAAAGCGTACATCGTAGGGATTCCAGCTATGTAGAAAATAATCCAATTTTAAAACATTCAAATTAAAACAATAGCCTCCATTTTTCAATTGAAATGATTATCTTGTTTCAACTTTCATGGTTTACCTTGATAGGAGACAACTCGAACTAGTAAACTTTATCTCATTTTTATTTTTATTTTTGCTCGGTTTTGTTTTTACAGCTGTTTTACTAAAATAAATTGAAAAAAAACGTACTATTTTACGGTCGTTTGTCTTAAAAGTTGAATAATTAAAAAACTAACCCGAACTTACAAAAGTGAGATAAACTTTACTAGATCACCTTATAAGTAACAAGCATGCCAAATTTCAAATGCGTAGCATTCGAGAAATGAACGTTTAAATCTCTGATTTTGTACTGAAAATGAAAGGCTAGAAATCGGGCAAAATGTGTCCAGCTATACATCTGATGAATTAATCCTCATTTTTTGCTTGAATTCTATTGTCAAATACATTTTTAATCTGTCTTATGGGACCTACTCGAATTCCTGTTTATTCTGGATAACTATTACACTAAGTTTATTCATCAAGGCGGTTAAAATCCAATTTAAATTTTAAAAACTTGTTGAGCGTTGAGTACACTTTCATATGTTTATATTATAATTAGAAACAAAAATTCGGATGTTTGCATGGTTTTGATCACGAGGGGGTAGATTAATGTAAATGAGTAGGACTTCTAGATAATTAGCTTACCAAAATACTGCGGAAATGAGTTTCGGAAAGGGAAATCAAACCGACAAAAATAACAGTAGCCAAGCTCATGCAAACTGCTGTTCTATTGTTACGACAGACTATATGGGTGGCCCGTTCCTGCAAGTCAATTAACAATACAATACACACTCGGGCAGCTACTAACGACTTACAATAGACAGTCGCGTGAAAGGTTAATCTCTTCCACCAGACCACCTATAATCATCAGACCACCTATAAGGCAATCTGTTTGAATTTTTCAGTGCCCCAGAAACTAAATTTTTAATGCTAATATTGAAGCACTTCTAATTAGAATTTTGATATAATTTTTTACCAAGTGTTAGACGAAATAGTGAATATCTGAATGAAAAAATAATTTGTTCGACCCTTTAGCGGGATAGCTATTCTTAAATCAGCCAGCAACTGGACACCAGAGCATGTACTTCGACCTCAAATTTACCTCAGTTGCTTTTACTTTATGAAGACTGAGTTTATGACGGTCTGATTGTTGTATGTCGATAAGCAATTAGATGGCAGAAAAGAACATTTACTCGGCGCTTAATGCTGTTAATTGTTGCATTCTATAGCATTCTGTTGTCTGTTGAAATGAACTGCAGTATGGGACAGAAACTGAGCAATGCTAATCAAAATAATTGCTGCCTTGAAATGAACGTTCGTCGCCGTTTCTGAAAGTCAAAGCCTAACGTTGAAATCGCACCAAAGGAGGTGTTCGCTTTAGATGGATATTTTCCCCTTCAGAGTCGATCTCTGCTGCTCTATTGTCTCGCTCCGAGCCGGCCGGTAAATTGTGACGTAATGCTCAGGTACTCCTCAACTCTTTGTCAGACAGGCGAGGCCAGTCTAATGGAAAATTCTGGTTCATATTCTCATACGGTTACCATTAGCAAGAAAGGATAGCCTTATCCATATACATTTAAAATACTTGAAACCAATGTCATTTCTTATCACGAATATAGAGACAATTGATCACTGCGCATTATATACCGGCTTGCTGAAACCAGTGTGCCATGGCTGGCATATCGATCATGTAAGACGAAGTGACGCGAATTTACCTTTATTTTCAATAGTGGCAAATGGACAAGTGGTCTGTCATTGTTCCACAGGTTAACATTTCAAGTTACGCTAAGAAACAGTATCTCTTAAATGAACTATATACCCATGACCTAACTTCACTATGAAATTGAGTAGTATTTTCTAAATGTCGTGTCGTGTCGTGAGTACAACTTTCCAGTATTACCTCTCCTTTCAACTGATACAATATATTATATATGCCCGTGATTTGCTTTATATGGAATGAACTGACACCCCCCCCCCCATTATTAAATGATCAATATACAAGGAATCCCATATGTTCTGTACATTTCCAAGCCAAGGATAAGCCGAGAAACAGTGCATATGACCATACATTGAATTTAATTGATTTTAAAAACGAGGCGTGGAGGTCAGAGAAGGACATGGAATATATAATGCAAAGCTATTCTGTTCGGATCGCTATATAACACCACACCAACGGTAGTTTCCATTCAATACACACGGTCTGTCTCAACATTTCGTGTAACATGCCGACTCACACGCCCATGAGGGAAGAATACTTTACTTGCATGGTTGTGTTTTACTAACCACAATTTCTTAAAGCAAAGATACTTTCCAAGGTAAGCTGTCAATGCTACAGTTTCGCTATCCACCTTTCACCAAGAAATCCATTGTAATAAAAAAGTGCAGAATACTGCCGAACAAATTCTTTATTGCACTGGAATGAACATTAGAAATCCTTTGTCATTCTAAAAGTAATATGCTAATGTTGAAAGTTCACACTGTTGTAAGAACCGTAATATTTATTTGAATACTTTACCAGTAACGAAATATTGACGCGATTTACAAGACTTATAACTATCACCAGTTGTTTGCTGAGCTGTAGAGTAAAGAATAGCTACTCCATCCACTTCCTGGTCTAATTATCCAACACACTGACAACCAACAATGGAATTTGAACCTAGAAAGCAAAAGATATACATCGAATGAGATGAATGGCTGAAAGTGTCATATGAGAAATTTATTTTCATTATTGCGACGGCTATCCTCTGTGGAGGGTTGCCGTTTGTTGGAAGTAATATATTTGTTGATGGGTATATTACCAGAAGGTTATATTACGTGTACATTAATTACCAGTATATCCTGAGCGCAGACAAACATGGCGAATCCCATGTCCATGCCGGGAATATTATGACAGCTTTGGTAAACCTCGGACGTTGTGAGATAATGCGCACAGAATGTGTTGGCTTTCGTCTCGTGCCAATCATTCCTCCATGTTAGATCCTTTATCGAAATATTAAGAAAACAGGTAGGGTTATATTTAGAAAAATCTGATTTTCTTTTTGAATTTAGTGCTAATGCCGTCACATGTAATATGGAAAAGGTATTTTGATTATAGACGCGGATATTCTTTAATGGACGACGGCTGGATTATAAATGACGAACCAGACGCTTGTTATTTACCGATGCTGATAAACAATCAGATTAAAAGCGATATATAAATGTGGTGGGAAAAGATATCAACATATTAACAAGAAATAATATGACCCACAGGTCAATATTCTGACTTCATATATAAAAACATCGCAAGAATAAAAAACAGTCCCGGTGATTATTTGCATCTCCTCCAAGCTTCCAAAAGATCACTGACCACAAGTATGATAATTTATTTCTCACATCACAATATTGTAACATATAACTGTCGATAAACTCGAAAGATACTTAGCAAAAGTCTCATGGTTTGATACAGCGTTTGTATCATATAAGTATGTCAATTTGCTTTTCACCGCCGAATTCGAACGATTGTAGGACGAACATTCGAACCCAATATAACGTTGTGGAGACATCAGTGGCCCATTGGATACGAATTTAATTATGTTGACATGAAAACGTACGAAAGGATATTTTGTACGGATAATGGTCAGTGATTGGGATTTATGTAAAGAACACCATCACGTCTCGCTGACATCACTGACCGCTTCTCTGTTGTAGGAAATCGTCTTGTGTTTCTATTATTTTAATACATATTTGATATTTGGTGCTGTCATACGAAATAGGTCTTTCGATTTTTGACTCGGAAATTCTTTTATCCAGATGTCCCACAGATTAGTTTTATATAAACTAGACTGGAAGTAACTCCGAAAAGTGAAATCATTGTGATATTCTATATTTCGGTACAGGTTATACCATCATCAGGAATATACAGGTACATGTAGCAATTGTTCAAGTGTATATATACAGGGTGAATACAGTTAACCTTCCAAGCTGAACGTTCTATATGTAAAGGATAATGAGCAGTTTTGCAAACAATAAACCCGAACACAATTCTTTACATGATATCAAGCTATGGATGAGACAAAGATTCTATAAACGATGGAGAATTAAGAATCTAGAGATTCTAAAGAATCCAAAGAATTAATTGTGTTCAACTGTTTATTGTCATTGTTTATAGAATAGAGTTCGGGGTTATTGTTTTGTAAAACTGCTCACTATCCATTGTATATAGAACGTTCAGCTTGGAAGGTTAATTGTATTCACCCTGTATATATACACTTGAACAATTGCTACCTGTATATTATTATTATTATTATTTTATGGGCCATCCAAATTCAAAACTGACTGACTACCTGTATATTTCTGACGATGGTATAAACTGTACCGAAATATAGAATATCACAATGACTTCACTTTTCTAAGTTACTTTCATTCTAGTTTGAAATCTTTTATGGACGACGTCTTCATATCGAATGTCGGAACTCAGGCTTGCTATCATGCAAGGTCGGAGTGAACGTTTGACAGTTATATATAGATTTATGAATCTGAATCATCGCTGCTGGAGATACTCACCTTCGGCACGTATTGTGCATCATACACAAACGGAGGCCAGTCATCATCTCTCATATCGAGGATATACGTGTCTCTCTTTCGTCTACAGTCCGGTGAGTATAAACTGGTTTGGTCTGGTTCACTGCCGGGGAGTCTGCACTCCGAGTAGGGTGGAATGTTTGAACAAGTCTTCTGATCCACCAGTCTTGCTGTCTTGGGAAAACCCGGAACTCTTGTACATGTGCAGTAAGTTTTTACTGTACCAGGTAGATGGGCAATGATGCCATTATAGAGGCTATCTTTGTCCTGCACGCTGAAACATATTGATAGAAGAGACAGAGATGAAATATCGGACGCATATTGTTATATTTCCGGCGTCTCCGCAATATTTCTAAGATTCAAGGTGTGGTTTGAACAGATAAAAAAAACTGGTTTAAGAAATAACTTAACCAGTTCAAAGCAGTTTCTGAGATCTGATTGTATGAATCCGACGTCCCCATGAAATTACACTACAAATGAAGAAATCAAGTTCCAATTTATGCTGAATAATGACTCTATTAAGGGACAATTCTTCAATACTGCTGTTTTCACACCAATACAAACGACCCAAGAAGCGAAATACACGATTGCGAATTATCTAATCACAGCTCTGAACGTCAGACTAATCAGATGTTCAAGGTAAAGAAGCGACTCAATTAGTTAACACTGGAGGTAGGAAACCAAAAATACTGCAACCTAAAAAAGCATTGTTTACACTAATCAAAATAGTTTTAAAAACAGTTTGCAGACTATTGAAGATTGTCTGCATCATTTTGAAGTGGAAAGAGAAATTCCAGCATTCAACTTTGTGCCGTAAGAAATGGAGATACCCGACCTTAACACCCTCAGGCTAATATCCAGTATGCGCGCTACCACTTTTCTGTTGTATCTCAGACATCATTGCCTATATTCAGCCTGCATAGTTAAGTTTTTGGAAAATCGAATGTTAATATGCTCGTAAATAAGACGTAATGGATATTATTTGTTCACTGTTTAACAAGAAAATGTATTGTTGCAGAATAAATACCTCCAGGATACCAAGAAGTTTTCAAAACCACCAAGGTTACCATCAGGTTGTGCGAAATCATTCAAATTGTTATCGTCCAATGTACCACACAGTCCTCCAATGAGTTCTCGGTCAGCAGCTGCCGGATACACGTCCACCATCAGGTAGTCGAATAGATCTATGCTAGCTAGAACTTTTGCTCCAGACGGCAGCTTGATCTGATATATGAAACAATAGTCATAGAGAAAATATGATGTACTTTTTTTTGTCCAACGATCAAGACTTGTACCATGGATACCATCGGTGTTCAGTCTGCGCATCGTTTCGAGCTATGAGTTAAACAGCAACGCAGCAAAAGGGGATTGATATCGGAGCCAAGATTACAAAGTACAAGCATTAAGGGTAATCATTATTAATTCCGCTTAATCCAGGGCTGGAGGCTGTATGGGCATCGTGTAACATCGCGATGTCCATCAAATTATACTCTAGAAAATGAATAGAAAATTTATTTAGATACAGAATGCTGGTCAGCAATATGGTCAAAGGATATGTTCCAGTTTGAAAGCATTCGGTCCGTCGATTCAAATTTTCAAATTAAGATCCGGCATTGTCATTGAGTGAAATTCCAGCCAATCATAAAACTTGAGTAAACGTTCCCGCGTCCTTAATCGAAACACTGTTTTTGATACGACAATATTAGCACTAATCTCCAGAGTGCAATGAAATAAAATATATAAACGTAAGCCAGTTTCTCGCAAGAAGAAGCGGACAACAATGGTCATATGCAACATTTGAGGGTAATTTTTGAAAATTGAAATCTCGATATTATATATATACTAATGCCATTTAGGAAGTAGATAACATTTATATCCAATTATTTTTGGGATGACATTTTCTCAGTAAAACACAAACACTAGTGCTGGATGGGTCAGTCCCGTGCAAGATTCGAACCCGCCTCCTCAGAGTTTGGCACCAGATCGCCAGCAGTAAATGCAAGCGGCCTAGGCCACTCGGCCACCTCAGCTTCCACAAGGTGGCCGAGTGGTCTAGGCCGCTTGCATTTACTGCTGGCGATTTGGTGCCAAACTCTGAGGACGCGGGTTCGAGTCTCGCACGGGACTGACCCATCCAGCCCTAGTATTTGTGCTTTACTAAGAAAGTATTATCCTAAAAATAATTGGATATAAATTGAAATCTCATCGACGTTTTCTGTATTCGCTAACCTCTATACCGCAGCTAAAATCTCGTAGTTGCAATGGGTATGACAACCTACTCACCCTGAAAATCGTCAGTCCTATAAATAGGGGCAAATAATTCAATGAATTTTCATTTGTGCACTCTCGATGAATTTCGGCTGTTTTCGGATAATTTTAAACCTGATTCAATGAACGTGTCGTTCTCTCCAAATTATGGAATGCATAAGCTTCAAGTTTTAGACATATTGTAAAGAAACAGATGAGCACTGTCGTTTCTATCGTGTTGCAGGAATGGACGCGTTTGGGAAATACTTTGCCTTCAACATCATGCTAAAATGTACATCTGAATGAACTAAACCCTGACTCAGCCCACACCTTCAACTAAGCTGCAGAAAAAACGGCGTTTGAACCAGAAACTGACCTCATAAGTTCCACCGGCGTTCGAGCTTGTTATCGCGAATGCCCCAGAGTTACAGCCGTATCTACGTGTTTTGTAGATTCCAGATGTACCACACCCGGCCAAAACAAAGGCATCGTCTCCAGACTGTATGGCGACACCACATACACACGTCAAAGAACTGTCGAGTTGGCACTGTTCCTTCATGATGTGAACCTAGAAGAAGAAAGCGATTATGTCTCAAGGGTTATATTGTTATTAAATGGCGCTGTTGGACACATATACACAAACCGTTTCCTATATATATCTATACCTTGATATTCTGTACTACTCTTTGTGTGAAAAATCAACAGATATTACGATCTCATCAACTGGGTGTTACTCCAGAAAAAGACCAGAAAATTCATTTCTGAAACGAATACTACTCATTGATATGGATTTGGATAGAAACATTCTAATGTAGCCATCATTTGAGACTGTTAAACGATTCTTTCTTACAAGAAACCAGCTCGTGATGAGGCCTGGTGGTGTAGCGTTTTTAACCAGGTTCCGGAATAATTGTTGTTACTGTTGGATACAGTCGATAGCTTGGTGCATCGATCGTTGAAAAAGAAATAAAACTTTCACAAACTGTGCAATTCTGGAGAATCTGATTTGATTGAATTTTCGTCTCTGGTCGACAATCTACCTAGAATTCGGATGTTCTATCATAATTCTATACAAATACCCTTGATATAGTGTTGAACCATGAAGCGATATTTTCTTTTAAGAAAATGACGACGGTTATTGTCTGGAATTTTAACCTGTTTGGGACATCATTGTTGTAATTCAACATCTCTTTGTATGCTTTTTTTCCGCGTCCACCATCATACGCTAAATGCAATGGCCTGTTTTTACAAGGTTTTGTCGGGAGAGCCGCTTAAATATGCTCTGCCTGTTTACTCATCCCTATTTCCTTTGTAAAATAAATCTATTGTTTAAATCAAGGTTTTCTTGTCCCATTGTATTCCAAGAAAAGCAGCTTTAATTACTTTCGCATGACACCGCAACATTTACCTGTCCCACAATGTTCCATCACCTCAGAAATCCGAGGACCTGGTAAGATTATTGTTTGAGCATGATATATTTGAAGGAATCAGCATGCGATTGACATATACATCTAAATCAGTGATTTACCATGCGTATCTATCACCAAACGCTGCCCGAATGCATATAGTTATGTTTCAAATGCGTCCCTATGACATGTTTTCGAAAGATATCGCACAATTATTCCATAGGACTGTATTGTAATCTTATCAAAAAATCCCAGAAACTGGCTGCGGAATATGCGGCAGCTAATTATGACAGAGAAAGACATAGAACAGAAATATACTAGTTCTTCGTGGTCGTTGGATGCATTTCACTGCCATAATATCTAAAGTTTATATCAGGTTAGTAATAATAATAATAATCAATAATTTAATATTTTCGTTTCATTCTTCAGATATGTGTGAAGTATTGAATAAACACCCAGATAAACATAGCTGGTTCCTTGGAAGAGAGACGTCAACAATTTCCATTGATCACCAAATCATCATTATGGACACGACAAATATTCATTCGTCCCAACAGAATTTCAGGGCTTGTTTCGTATCTCAAACATGTGAAACCTCTCATGAAGCACATATTACTAGCGTCAGATGCTAAATTCAGTATACAACCGCCATCCTTGTGAATTTTCCTCATCCATGATTGAAAGACCTAAACTATACATGTATTAGCACCAAACTCCAATCAGACATAGAATAAATAAGTTCCTTGAGAGGCATTCAGAAGTCAGAAACAAGTAAGCCAAACGAATTATTATGATATCTTTTTGTCAAATCCCATTTTGGTGGACTACATCGGAACGTCAACAGCTAATAAACAAAGGAGTTGTTATCCAAAATAATTTGTTTGATTTATAAAATAAATATTTATGATATCTAAGTTGACCATATGACCCAGGATTGATCTAATGTTCTGCCATTACTGTTTGATATTTACCGCTCGATTTGAGCAACGTGGAATGAATGAGCTTGGAGGTTTTACTATTTAGAACAAGTTTCTTCAATACAATTTTGGATCTGTGCGGATAGAATGAACATTGAAAGCCTCGAATGCTTGAGCCGAATAGTTTTACGAACTCACGGAATAAGGGAGATTTTTATGCCGATACAACACGAATTCACCGGTATGCCTGTCGTTGTAAAACCTGAAAGAAAGAGAAAGTATCCATCAGAATTTCGATCATTTCTGATTAAGGGATTTAACACTTGGCGCTGAGGAAAATGATACGTGTGATATTTGTATTGCATATGCACTGAAAATGATTTAAACACAAGTTTTTTGGGGCATTACCCGAGAACTATACACCACGAAAGATCCTCTCTTAAGATATTTCATACATTTAAAATCACAAATTCACTCACAACATAGAGAGTAGAAGTGCCTTAAAATGTTGTTCTTAGGAGGCCGAGAGTGCGTAGGTCTGTAAGTGAGTAGCCAGAAGGGTAGTTGACGAACTGATACGCTACTAAAATAATTATAACGTATTTGTGATTCGTGTTGATCCGACCCCGCGATCCTCTTGTTAAGATGATTTATCGTTTACTTACTCCCCGTCGAATGTTCTGAAATGCGAGTCACTTGTTACCATGCATCTTTTCATCGAAACGCGCTGATCAGTATCAATTATCGTGACCTACAATGAAAGAAAAGAAACGTGTACTCGAAATATCCAGGTTCGTGTCAAACATATATTTGTCACCAGTACGGTTTAGAATCTACAGGATTCTCTATACATTCGAAAGCTCCTCCCCCCACCACCCTCCGTTTTCTCTGATCGGGCATGTGAACTTCGTTTCCACCATAGCCTTGCGAACAAGAAAATCTTTCATGTGAACACTGCGCACATCTCCGATCGGGAAAAAACAGATGCTAGACATGTCGTCGCAAAGAACTTTGAATACACGTTGGTGTGTAGAAGTTGTACGCATGACCGAAATACACTTGTCCGCAGCAACCCCCAATTCATAGGATTAAATACGGAAGTTTATTCGTTTGATTAAAAAGGGAATCAGAGAGTCCGGAACTTCCTGTAAATGCTGGGAAATCTTTCCTTCGGCCATCCTAAAAGGAAATACATGTACATGCGTCTATTACGTCATTCAATATTTGTCCGTCGTCCATTACTCAAATTCCGCGTTCGCAATTCGCCATCTCCATGTTACTCGTATGATACCCTAGAAAACGACTTGGACATTATTGCTTTCATCATTGGAAGCTGTTGACCGCTTCTCTCTTGCAGGAAACCATCTTCAATTTTCAATTTTCATTTAATACATAATTCCAATTCCAGCTGACAGTCATACGAAGAAGGTGTTTGGATTATTGGCGCTTTTGTGGACGACGGCTGAATAATGAAGGTCGGATATGAAGCATGTAATTGGATTAGAGGTATGAAATGTAAAAAAAAAACAAACAACAAATACCCAGACTGCCCAGACACGAAAAGGCCAAACCACACGTGATTTACGGTCTCCATAAGTTTTCTTGTATACTGCAGTTATCTCTAATGTTTTGGGCTCGTTCCAATTGTCCGAAGTTATGTCAAACCCGCAACTGAACGTCAGCTCTGCATCGACACCGCTGTGTTCCGTGGGACTAGGACAACCAGTAGGGGTTGGATGTGGCCAGTCGATTGGATCAAGTCGGAGATTGCAAGGCTCAGTCGGTTGTCCTTGTTGGTGTTGACAAGCGATGGGCACTGTGGATTGGTACTGTACAGTCACGGTTTCTCCCTCTGTGATTGTTATATCTCTGTCTGATATCTACAATGGGAAGTATAGTTCAGTTCTCATGTTTCCGTGTTAGGTGCTAAATCGCAATTAAACGCAACATATAAAAGTGGTCTAAATAGATGCCAGCGTAGCCTGCTGACAAAAGTCGTAAGATCCCACAGACCAATATTTTGATTGCATATCTCAAAACATTACAAAAATAAAAAAAATGAGCTCTGCCATGATTTGTATCTCAGCCACGCTTTTATTGTATCTGTTCCTGTGGACAGCTTGGATAACATGACATGACCCCCTAGTACCGTCTTGAGCGGATACTAATATTTAATGACCCTATCAAGTCATCTGACGGAAAGTGATGAAATCTATGACCGTTAAATAGAAGAAACGGCTCAACCTGAAAATAATAGTGGAATTCAAGTAATTATTTAGCATTACTTATTCGCTAACGTTAGTCCCGCCATGATCAACACCAAACTTTAGTTATAACGGAAGGTATTCAACAAACAACGTTTACCTCGATACCTGCGAAGAAGTCTTGGCTTACTATGCTTCGTCCTTTGTCACAAGTAGGCCCATGGCGAGCTCCAATTGAGCATCGAACCTGTAAATAACATTATCCAAATCGACAATTACAATAATGGCAATGCTTGCTGAAAGATGGAAATGTTACATAAGGAGGTATGCACAACTGAATGCATAGGAAGGGTCAACAAAAACAATCCTGATGTATAACACGTCAACAATGAAGCGGTTTTCAATTGCTGGGTTTATTATGACGCTGAAGAGTTTTGGCGTTCAATTTGTTACTGACTATCATAACATACTTTTACCGTCCTTGAAATTCTACCCTCATCTCCCTGAATGGAAACTGTCGAGTAAGCACACTGGTACATCTACAATCTGGGTCGTCACCCTTTGGAGACAATCCGTCTTTTCACAGGTAATCACTGGTAATTGTTCAGATGTACTTAGTTAGTTTTGGTTTGTTGTACTATGAAGGGGTTAAATTGATCCCAGAATATAGAGGACGACGGACACAATTTTGTAGAAGTCCATTCTGACTGTATTTACAAATTTTCGGAGAATTACTTTCTCCATCCTCAGGTAGAGTGCCAAATGAACATATTGATTCAAATTATAGCACAAGGGCCGTTTCCCATACCGATTTCGCAACCCGTAAACACAATGCTTTATCTGGATTTCATTATACATTTCTTTGTTCAGTATATAACGTTATAAGTACTATGTTTTAAAATAAATAACAGAAAGAGACAGTGAAGAGATATTATTAGAGAGAGAGAGAGAGAGTGAGAGAGCGAGTTGAGTGGAGGATATTATCTATATACAAGTTTTCGAGCTAGTTTTGTCATTAAGATTATTCTGATAATTGTATTTTTTAAATCACGTCTTTGTACCCCGCTCATACATACAAAGCCGTCCAGCAAAAAAAAAACACGTTAAAAAGCAGGTATCACTGCTTGAAGTATCAGGGTACAGGATGACTGGCTACGTTCAGTCAACAGACATATCTAGACATTAACATTGTGATCACCATTGACGTCAGTGAAAACGTTAGAGATGAATAGCTCAGGTTACGCATATACAGAGCCATTGTGATTATATGAAAACATGTTGACAAAAACACCAGATCAGTGGCTCAGCTTACAGGAATCAATGCAGCTTGATATGAACAATGGTTTAGGAAGAGAAATAAAACAAAATTTAGCAGTATTATGATGAAATAAATTATATAACAATTCTAAACAACATTAGTTTACACATTGAAAAGCCGCTCAGAAATTAATTATTTTTTCACTTTAAGTTTGTACTCTGTGTTGCTGGAATCTACAATAGTTTGTACGCTGCTGCTTGTGGTCAGTTGATAAACAATGTTGTCCAAAGGGAAATAAGGCCTTTAATACTGTACAAGATATGTCAGAACAACGAACGATGCCAAAACATGTAATTAATTTGTTAATGGATCCTATTTTTTTCAAAGTCGTTCAGTAGCAACCCCAGCTGAAGGTAATTTTACAAACAGCTTTTGTGTTAGGACCGAATTTTGGATTTGGTTTGGTTTGGTATTGTTTGTCAACAAAGTATAGACTGCTTTATCTGTCACATTGAGCGGATATTTATTTTTAACAAACATGCGTTTTATGTTTCCCACTTCTTCTGAAAAGAACTAAGAAAACGGCAAATATTCCACGCTCTACGAAGAAAAAGTGGATATATAATTGTTTTATATTTCTCAAGCCAAGACCATTTCTGGTATAAGGCCGTATTTGTGGGTTCTCAGATTTTACAATAAGGACGTCGAGAAGGTTTTTTTTCTACAGTAAACTTTATATTTGAGTGTTTGAGATGCAGAAAAGGCACAACTTCTTCTCGACTGCTTAAAGCTACAAATGTGTCATCCACATATCTCTTGTAGTTTTATAGCACTATTTTTTATGTGTTTCCTGTAGAAGTCATTCACAAAGCCGTCTCCCATTTTTGGTGCTAATGGATAGCCCATTTACACGCATCAATTTGTCCATCTTATTGACCATCAAACTTGACAGTCATGTTTGTCACTGCGTGTTCAATGATATTTCTGATGTGTAAAACCGTCCAATATGATATCGATTGTTTCGTTACTGGGATATTAGCGAAAAGGCTACATACATCAAAACTAACCAGATGCCAGTTTTATAGTGTATCGTATTGTTTTATCCAAGAGAAATGAGTCTTTCAGCATGGTATCAACTTGACGAAAATCCTTAAAGAGGTAGTAGCGTGATTTTAGTTGTTCGGGTAAACTGAACAGCATGATCACTTGCAACATTTGCCAAAAGATTTTCAAGTATTGAAATCTCGTATTTCATATAGGGATCAATATTGTCAGATTCTTCTATTCGGTCTAGTGAACAACATGAAAATGGGAAATGACTGAGATGACATCGGATAACGTGATCAGGTATCCATGACGTCAAGTTAGAAGCCGTCACAGTGCGATAAAAGTTCTAAGATCGAGTATGACGTTGCAAAGCATCACGCTCGGAATGCCAGTGCGCGTTTTCTGACGTCATCTCAGGCACTGGAGCCAAGTGCAGGTGCTGTTACGTTTTTCAGAGAATGTCAGAAGTGTGATTTTAATGCCCGTGATATTAAAAAATGAGGTCACAGAAACACGTTCACCATAGTTGCTTTCAACTACTGAATAACTTTTATCGAAATATGTTATTTGCTGAATATTTTTTAAATGACGCTATTACCTCTTTAATGAAAACGTTCGGAAGAGATCAATTACAAGCGTCTAGTCCGTCATTCATAATCCAGCCGTCGTCCATTAGAGAATATCCGCGTCCATAATCCAAAGACCTATTCCATATTCCATATAACAGTATTAGCACCAAATTCAAAGACAATCATAGTATACAAAAACATAGGCTTGTTTCTATGCATAGCTCAGCTTATGTATAGACAATTTCAATGTGATTGTATGAAAACTTTTCGAAAAACACCAGACCAGGAATCCGTACAGCATGATGTATACAATGGTTTAGTAAAAGAAATAGATCACAATTCAGCATTATTTACATGAAATAAATTATATAGCAAATCCGTAAAGCATTAGTTTATAAAATAAAGCCGGAGGGACACCGAAAACTCGTTGGAATTCAATTTGGGTTTGCGCTCAGAAATGAACATAAGCCAACATTCTTAAAGAGGTAATAGCGTCATTTAAAAAATATTCAGCAAATAACATATTTCGATAAAAGTTATTCAGTAGTTGAAAGCAACTATGGTGAACGTGTTTCTGTGACCTCATTTTTTAATATCACGGGCATTGAAATCACACTTCTGACATTTACTGAAAAACGTAACAGCACCTGCACTTGGCTCCAGTGCCTGAGATGACGTCAGAAAACGCGCACTGGCATTCCGAGCGTGATGCTTTGCAACGTCATACTCGATCTTAGAACTTTTATCGCACTGTGACGGCTTCTAATGTGACGTCATGGATACCCGATCACGTTATCCGACGTCATCTCAGTCATTTCCCATTTTCATGTTGTTCACTAGACCGAATTGAAGAATCTGACAATATTGATCCCTATATGAAATACGAGATTTCAATACTTGAAAATCTTTTGGCAAATGTTGCAAGTGATCATGCTGTTCAGTTTACCCGAACAACTAAAATCACGCTACTACCTCTTTAAAGGTAAATGTGATCTCAATGTTAATGTATAAAATCTGCTGTAAACTGTATAAAGATGCATTTGCAACTTAGAATGGAGAAAGCAATACATTGAAAACTTGCCAATACAGTCAGAATGGACTTGTAAAAAATTGTATACGTCGCCATTTTTATTCTGGGATTACTTAGTTATTGGACTGGTTTTAAACGTTCTTTGCATGCTTAGATGTTATAGATGAGCTCACTGGGAGGCAAAAATGAGCAACTGTAGACTACTAATATATTTCAGCAGGATACCTTTGTCAAGCAGCATTGTTTAGGAAATGCAAACGTGATCTATCTTCAGGAAAATTAATCATTCTTGTTCACGTACCTTCATTCCCCATTGATTGAAATTCTGTATCCAATGTTTCTCTCTCAGTGTTGCAGCGGACGGTAGACTACTTCCAGCAACATGTTTGAAAATGGGTCGTATTTGCTGGTTATCGACATACCACATGATGTCGTAAAACAGGTTGGCGTTGATCCCTTTCATCTCACAAAGGAAAACCAGTTCCTCGTATATTTCTCCTCCAATGGTCTTTTCACTGTCTTCAATCTTCGCTTGGACACGGGGTGTATTGTTCAGCACAGGTGGAGTTGCTATGAATAGGATAATGTCATATCGACATCTCATTAGATCGAAGAAAAAAATGAGAGCATGAAAATTGGTACTGTGAATTTACTGCATAATTTTCACGCGAAATTTAAAAGAAAAAGTCGGAAATACTATATATCAACAGCGTATAGGTATCCCAATGGGTACAAATTGTTTAACACTTCTGGTAGACGTATATATGTTCTCGAATGGATACGCCTTTATGCAGAAATTGTTAAAACATAACCATTCCAAGCCTTTTCCTTCTCATTCACCAAACGCTATTTAAATGATCTCGTAGTACTAGAAAATCCCTAAATTAGCGACTCTGTGACGGATTTGTGACCTTACTAGATTTGAATTAAACTACCGATAACCCAGATGGATCTATACCTTTACATGAATGATAAGAGTTGTCTCTCGCGTCGACTCTACGACAAGAGGCGATTACAATTTTGACATAGATAACTACCCATTTCTCGATATCAGTATTCCTATCCCGCTTGGCAGCATTTGCTAGATCGTTTGCAGACTGTGGCGATTTCAATCAACGCCACAAAATTTTATTGCTGAAACTTGCTAAACAATGCGAAACCATCAAACGCCTCTATTCAAAGTTTCTCAAAATCTGTGATAAATATCGTACACTGTCTTCAAAGTTATCTGGCATTACGTCTGGTAATCAGTGTCTAATGCTGGGGCTTGAGGCGCATTTACTATCATCTGTTTCACATCTCCATGGTGTTCAAATCAACAAGCACAATCAAAAGGTGATCGAGATATATTCTCTAGAAGACGACCTGAAAATTCATTCGGATACAGAATAATGTTCTCTGATAAAGGATTTTATGTAAAGAATATCGTCATGTCTTGCTGACATCATTGGAAACTGCTGACCACTTCTCTCTTGAACGAAACCATCTTTTTCAAAATTATTTTTATTTCATACACACTTGGAATTGATGCTAACTGGCATACGTAATAGGCCTTTCGATTATTGTCGCGGATATTTTTATATGGACGACGGCTGAATATTGAATTTCGGATCTGACACCTGCTATATACTCGATCACCTGATAAAATTCGTCACATACTCGATAACTCGGACATCCAAGCCATCCAATGCCATCCAAGTTGCCACATGAACAGGCACAATAAAAGCATACCTGAGATACAACACATATCACGAATCGTTGGATTCTTGGTATGTGCTTTAGGATAGGTTAAACAGAAGACTATACTGTGACGTCATGTGGCTCTGTCAGTATGTCGGAACCTTTTCTCACTTCCCTTATATTCGTTGTAATCTTTAATTAAATCAATAAAATGAATTTAATCAACGAAAAGGCACTTATTTTTCATTCGGAAAACCCCATTTGAGGGAGTAGAGCTCTACATTGTTGCTTTTTGCCGATTGGAGTTACAATTTGTGGAAGGTTAACGTTCCGTCACTATGACACCATTTGAGCATGTCAATGAACTAAATCTCAATATAGTTTGATTAATTTCCCTTCGATCGTTTATAGACAGGTCATAGCACGCCCAACATTTATTTTCGACAATATATACAATTCCAAAGTTTATTTGTTCGACACCTGAAGTTATTGCCATTCATTAATGAATGTGTGAATGGAATGAGAGTGACCCACAAGTATTTTGGACTCGTATATAAGAGTTATCTGTAGAGATGAACAGTTACATTGTGTCGCTTTAATTGTGTGCAATCTGTGCACTTTGTATACAAACTGTATGACTTTGTCATACCACCTAATCAATTCGGATATGGGTGGCATGAGTTGGTTCGCAGAGGCACAAGGTAATTCGATATTAATGGATAAGTTTTCAGATTCAAAAGAATCAAGACGACACGGACGCACAATGTATTTTGATATGTGGAAATTCATACATTGTATGCATATGTCAGGTGTGCAAAATCAGTATGAATAAGGAGTAACTCGGAAGGCTAGTGCCCTCAGGTTGAAATTCATCTGTCATGCATTCATGAAAATCTACAATTTATCAGCTACATTGATTTTGAAAACTTGTGCTTCGAGACGTAATAACAACCTCAACACTGGCACAACATATCCGTTAATAAACATGTTTATTTGAACTTGTTTTCGATATCACCCCAGACAACAGTTTCTACGATTTCAGTTGAAGCTTATCTCCATATGAAACTGAGGATTTTTCGGACAGATCTTACACTACTGGTGGGCTTGATACATGTATTATGGCCGCTCTCGATAATGTCCGTTTCATTTTCTTGCACTCACAGCGTTCACAGAATTGAACAAAGTTTTACTGGTTTGAAGAGATGATAACTACTGATAATTTTTCACATAGGATAATTTTTTCCTAACAAAACGGAATTCAAAGAAAATTTAACTGACTTTTCATTTCAATTTTGTTGGGGGATTGGAGATTCAGCCACTAGGAATGAGGTAAAAATGCCTATGCCACCGTTAATTCATGAGATGAATTCTCATCCACCGATGTTTTTTACAATCGTGTTCCGAGAAAGAGGGGTTTTGAAACACATGTCACTCTCTACCACTTCAATACAAATACACCTTTGAGATACATGAATCAGATAACATTATCTAGCAAAAATTCACTAAACTATAAGAAAGTTGGTCACATGGAGGGAGTAACATCTGAATAATATATCATAAGTCAATTCAAATTAAAACTTCCTAGTTTTTCCAAAAAAATTATCTTGCAAAACGGCCAAACCACCAATGCCGCTCATTCATGGTCACACCTGAAAGTGACTTTTTCATCTGGGAAGCAGGTGCAACCGAAAACGGGTTTTGACCAGAAAATTAAACCTGGTTCGTCTTGAGTAATAAATATCTCACACAGAATTTCAATTCAAAATATTATCTGTTAGAAAAAGCCTTTAAAACTCTCAAATAAACAAAGCCGACCTGTAGTGTTCAACTGAAAAACTGAAAGGTTTGCCAGTGACAGAACAAGATCATTTCCAATGTATAGTGTAGAAAGCACAACCCAAGAGATGAAACTGTCCCCTGTTTCAGTCTTGTGAGGGGTCGGCTCAAGTTAAATAAATACTGAATTCCATACCTTAAGATCTAACAGCAAGTGTAAGTAGGATAGATAAGATGAGGAACGAACCGTATTCGACTGTGTTCAATATGTTTGTATACGTATATCCTCTGTAATTAAATAATCACGTATTGTCTTCTCTCAAAATCTTATACAGTTAGTAACCCTGTAATCGAATGAAAATACCTCTGGGACTGTCTGCAATACAGTGTTGCAAAAGTTCGTATCCCGAGACATAATTTGTGTGAATACAAAAGACATTATTCTAGTTGAATAATGATATTGAGATGAGCACAAACATGTTTCAATTACCCTCAAGAATTTTATAAATTAAGACTAGAATATTGGAAGGTCTCCACAAGAGAGGGAAGGGCAGTGTTCTCCTGAATACCCGGATAGTACTGAATTCGCGAGAATTGATTGAATGAAAATCTGTAGTGTTTCTGTATCTCTGTGTGATATCACCTCAAAGATCTCCTTAAAATGCATCTCAACCTTAATTGAAACTTGGAATTCCCATATTCCAAAATCTGTACTAAGTGTTAGTTACAGTACTTACTCGGGCAAGTCGATCCAGAACCAGAGCCGCCAGTAGTAGTGGTAGCTGTAATGACGCAGAGATTGAAAATGCATATAATAATCGGCATGGTGATTCTCCGGATACTTGACAAACATTATATGGACAATTATTGGTCAGGGGCACAATTGCCCTGACTTAAATAGAGAATTAAACGAAAACGCAAAATATCCCGCAAATATTTTTCCATTTGAAGGAGGAAAAAAAATAATTCAAGCAGTTCAGCGTTTCTTATTTGATTATGGTTTAAGGCTTCCAGTTGAATGGATTTTGGTAAACTCAGGAAGTTAATTTCCAGTTTGATGTCATGATATGTAATATCCACACAACATAACGCTAAGCACCACTTTTAAACTGCATTACTGGCCTTAGCTGCATCCAGACAACACCTCCTCCCATCCGTGTGCTCGATATAGTCAAAATTAGTTTTGTTATCACAGGCTATGACTGATTAGGTATACAGTCAAGATAGTGGTTCAGACTCCTAAACGTAAAGATCCGCCTAATATTGTGTCTGTGCTATCGGTCAGTGAGAATGAGGGAACCTGACAGAAGGAAAATAAGTGTTAGGTACGTGATTTCTGCAATAATAAAAAAGAAGGGTAGGACATAGGGTTGTGTTGATAAGTATGAAGAGGATAGATTGTAAAATGAGAATGTGGGGTAACACACTGTATACGTGACACTGGAAAGAGGGATCATGTTCAGAGTGAGTTGGGGGAAACAGGTTGCCCGGCGAGTTCGTACGACCATTGCCCAAGTACATCCATCCATCCAACTATCCATCTAAACACCAAATATTTCTTTTAAAATATATCGCAATGACTGAATAGAAGCTTTGAGTGTTGGTATAACTGGAGCGATGTTTTTTGCCGCCTAATCCGGACCAGTATTCAGGGCCAAACAACAGATATCCCTTGTGGATGATCCCTGTAAACGTGGATCCATGTGGTAATATCATTCAATGTCTATATGAACAGCTACAATAAAAGCGTGACTGGGATACAAATCATCACAGGTATCACTATTGGGTTTTGTGATATTTTTAGAGAAATCCAGTCAGTATATTTGTCTGTGGGTTCATATGACCTCTTGTCAGTACGCCGACACCGTTTTCCACCACGATTTTAATGTTGCGTTTGATTATGACCTCTATTGCAACCTTCCTTTCGCCGTTTTCAAATCCCTGGTCGTTGTGAAACAGCTGTTGCGCAGGCTTTACGGTTGATAACAGCTGTAAAATTTATTATAAATGGTATTCACTCCAAAGCGAGAGTTTATTTTCCAGCTGACAATTAGCATGCATGTTGTACAATTCAGTTATGAAAAAATGCATTAGTACATGCATATATATTCGGCGAGATTGAGACAGGGAGAGGGATAAGGTTATACGTATATTCTGTGCAAAGATTGAACAAATATTAAATAATAAAACCTTGTATGAGATGGAAGACCATATGCTGTGTTGGGAGTGGTTATCCCCTTGAACTGCTGCTGTTCTATGATTTAAATCCTAGTACAGCTGTACGAAAACAGATGTAAATAAAGCACACAGATCTGATTTAAATCCTAGCATTGCTGTACGAGAACAGATGCAAGTAAAGCACACGAGAACAGATGTAAATAAAGCACACAGACCTGATTTAAATCCTGGTACTGCTGTACGAGAACAGATGTAAATAAAGCACACAGATCTGATTTAAATCCTAGCATTGCTGTACGAAAACAGATGTAAATAAAGCACACAGATCTGATTTAAATCCTAGCATTGCTGTACGAGAACAGATGCAAGTAAAGCACACGAGAACAGATGTAAATAAAGCACACAGACCTGATTTAAATCCTAGTACTGCTGTACGAAAACAGATGTAAATAAAGCACACAGATCTGATTTAAATCCTAGCATTGCTGTACGAGAACAGATGCAAGTAAAGCACACGAGAACAGATGTAAATAAAGCACACAGACCTGATTTAAATCCTGGTACTGCTGTACGAGAACAGATGTAAATAAAGAACACAGCCCATTATACTCCTTCAGTCAAACAGGATGAAATAAATGGGCCGTCATATTCTTTCAATGAAACAGGATGGAATAATTGCACACGTTACCTGAAGGGTTTGGCGTTGTAGTAGAATCACAGATAAAATTATGCCATCGTAGAATTTTCCCAGATTCGTCACAATATAAACCATCGCAATAATTTCCGTTCTTCTCTGAAGTAATGTCTATCCCGATTGGGTAAAACAGTTGATTTTTCCAGTAGAGGCAGTTTGTCGCAACTGGCAGAGTCGTTGCCTCTATGAAAGGAAGTGAGGAAAATTATTGAGTTATAATACGAAAATGAACATACGAAATTATCAAAGTTACTTCAGTGAATCTCAAATGATAAAACATATTCACCATACAGGTTGTGGCATATACTTCTGTCATAATTTTCCCCGAGATAATCTTAATTAAATTGAGGATCTGGATGGCGGAAAGCATCACCCTCCAACATATTCATACTATTTTGAGTTAAAAAAAGATTACTGAAGCGAATACCAAATTTTGTGCGGAACTTGGTCAAAACAAGTACTTTGCTGAACTGATAAGCCCAAATTTGAATGTGTGCATGTATGACATAATATAGGCGAGACGATGGCATGACACGTTTCTGTTCACATGTAATGTGTTCTTTCCTATATATGGGCGCATATGAAATGGTGCCTAAAAGTATAATTCTAGGAGATATCACAAATAGTGTCATAAATACAGCGCTTAGACATTTGAACATTTTCTGACGACGAGAGATTTTTCCCATTTTCGGCTGTTCTTTACAGCCAGGTAAAAAAGGTAAAGGCCCATCACCCTCTAATGGTGATCAGACCGGGTCATCACCTTCAATAGGTGATGAGTTAGAGCAATCCCAAGTGGTGACGGCCATCACCTTATAAGGGTAATGATGTTGCCTCATTGCTCTTCAAAGGTGATGACCCAAATTTGCAATCATTGCTTATCACTCTTCAGAGGTGATGACCATGATTTTTGAAGGTGATCATAAAAAAGGGTGACGGATCTAACTCATTACCAAATCGGGGTGATAGTTATCACCTTTTTTTTTTGGCTGTGTTGGTCAGTGAAAATCTACTTGAAGTCCGGTTAGTCATCATGGCAAGGATGACATTGTTAGGAATGTTGGAATTTATAAAGAAAGAACAATTTATAGAGATACAGTACGTGTATTGAAAAAAATGAGAGGATTACAAGCGTCTAGTCCGTCATTCATAATCCAGCCGTCGTCCATTAGAGAATATCCGCGCCCATAATCCAAAGACCTATTCCATATTCCATATAACAGTATTAGCACCAAATTCAAAAAGACAATCATAGTATACAAAAACATAGGCTTGTTTCCTTAGTAAATGATTCCTTAGATGACTTAGTAAATTGTTTATACAAAAGAGACCAATAATAAGCCATGTGATTCTAATTACAACGATGTATAAAATCCTGGATTTAATCGCTGCAATACAGATATTGATATGGATGAAATAAAGAAAAGTGATTATTCGATCCAAGAAAGTTAAATCTGCAGGTATTGATCAGATTCCCATAGAGGTACTCGACAATGATACGGTTATAAGTTATTTGCACAAGCTTTTTAATGTTTGCTTTAAGAAGGGTCTCATTCCAACTTCCTGGTCAAGTGGGGTTATACACCCAGGCTAGTCCCAAAGCAATCTACGATGGATCCTAGCATTCATATGACTTATAGAGGTATAACCCTGTCGTCTGCCACTTACAAATTGTTTTGTATCATAATAAATGATAGATTGTCCACATGGGTAGAACAAGAAGGCCTGTTGGTAGATAAACAGAATTGTTTTCGGGAAGGTAAATCTACAATTGCTCATTTATCTGCATTGACGAATTTAATAGAAACTAGAAAAAAGAAGAAATTTTTGTTGCTTTTATAGACCTGAGAATAGCCTACGATAGAGTGAAAAGAAGTACCGGTATATTATTTGATAGTTACGTAATTATGGAGTTTCATGTAGCATTATGAAATGTATTTGTGCCATCTATCATGACCTGCGTATTTGTGTTCGTATAAATGGTAATCACACTGGCTGGTTCAATCAACTTATTTATCAACGATGTGACGGAATATATTATTTATCACCAATCGAGTGTCTTATGTAAAAATGAACGAATACACCTGCTATTGTATGCAGGCGACATAACTTGTTAGCTGAAAGTGAAACTGATTTGCAAACAATGTTAAACCTCGTTAATACCTGGTGCGTGGAGAATGGAAATCAATACAGAGAAAACTAAGATTGTCCACTTTAGAACATCACGTTCGGATACAACAAAAATCAAATTTCTCTGTGCCACAGAAGTCATGCATGAATACATCTACCTAGGCTTATGTTTGAATGAATTTCTAGATTATGGTGAAACGGTGGTGAAATGCTTTTCTTTGATAAGCATTTAGTTTTCGGCGTAAATAACACAATTCCATTCTATTGATAACAACTTCTTTATTGCTGTGGGGCTGACGTTTCGTTGGAGATACTTGCTAAAGCTAAAGGTAGCTAGAAAAAGTTGGAAGTATCTGCAACGAAACATCAGCTCCACTGCAATAAAGACGTTGATATACATAGAATAAGCTTATGTTATGTTGAAACTGCCAAGCATGTTGTTCGCTCGGCTGGTAGAGCTCTAGGATTAATTATATTAAAAAGTGAATCTGCGGGAGATGCGAACTTTAAGACTTTTACTAAGATGTATGATATGATGGCATGGCCTATAATTGAATACGCATCTGCTATATGGGGTAGAAAGGAAATTGCATGTATTATCGCTATACAAAATGGAGCAATGAAATATTTTCTTGGTCTTGGAAAATATGCCCCTAATGCAGCAATTGCTGGCGACATTGGATGGACTGCAGTCAATGTTATTTTTTATTAAAATGTGGTGCCGTATTTCTAGGTTCTGTTGTTGTTTGTGTAGCATGGACAATTCTAGACTAAATTTCAAAGTGTTTAAGTGGACAAATTCCAAAGCATCTAATAGCTGCAAGGATTGATATTTTAGAGATAGGGGTAGATTTCAAATTAATAGATAAGAATATATAATTATAGAAAATAATGTAATATACCCGAAAGATATCCGAGACATGGACCTGTGTCAATCATCCATGTCGTAAAACTGCTTTGTCCAAATTCAGACGTGGCGTAGCATCTCTCCGCTTAGAAACGGGGAGATTCGAAAATATTCCTGACGGTTTTGTTTTAATTGTACTGAGTCCGAGAAGCATGTCATATTATATTGTCCACTATACGCATACATTAAACATCTACTCTTTAACGGAACACAATGTTTTTGAAATATTTTAAATCAAAATGACGACGAATTCGAAGTGTTAAACTTCATTTTACAGCATGCAGATATTGTTAAACACCCTTCCGAAAGCTGCTGCTATATCTTGAGACGACATAAGTCGCAATTAAATCATTGATTGATTTATCACTGTTGTATCATCTCTCATAAATCTGATAAATGTGGCACATGCAATGTCTTTATGTGTAGTATATTTTTATCATTGTGATTACGTGTGGTGAAATGTAAATAAAAATCATGCTACTACTACTTGAAATGAAGAGGACACAGATTAGATCGTCTTCATGATTGGTTGAAAGACGGTGTTGTGTATGTATACGTTACTACTTGACATAGGGGAGAGAGAGAGAGAGAGAGAGAGAGAGAGATAATTCAGGTATAATATCGCGTTCATTATAACCTGAAATTGAGGTGGGTTAGTAAGCTCGGATCCACCTTCTACTTTGACGACGAAATAAGCAAATATGAGAGAAACAAGTGAGAAATGACTACATTGTAGTCAAAACCTGCGGCAGTGGCAATAATACAGTGAAAGACATATCAGCGGAGGTAGTGGTAATTGTAGAAAAAAAGCGCCATCTGCAAGTGTTTTCATGCCAAGGGAAGTAATTTTCAACTTCTAACCCACAATTGCAGGAATTGACTAATAGATTTGACACAATATATATATATTCGCTTTCCTCGTTCAAAATCCGACGATGTTGACTGGTCCGTGCCGTCTATACTGAATTGACAGACGAAGTCACAATAATCGCTTTGGCAATGTCTTGGTACAAGTATCGTGAATTCCAAGTTTCAAAACATTCCGTTCAGCCGTTGATTTTTGCAAATCAAAAAGGCTTTCAAATATTTGGAAATCCAAACAAATTTCAAGGATTTAGTCATAGCGCGAACATCTACGCTCTTCAGTCTCCCTTCTCGCTTACTTTGCCGAGCAAAATGGAAAATTTATATTTCCGTCAAAGTTAATTTTCAATGAATTTATTATCAGGTCTATCACTTTGATCTGTGAAACTATGGAATGGGGTTGAAGGCTTTATCGAACTGTTCAAGAGGCATAATGACATTTTTCACGATTCAAATTGAGGCCTGTGACAGTCTTGATATTCGATTAGAATAATAAATTAAGTTTCTGCATTTATGTGCGTTATCATCTGCAAACTAAATACGGTACCTTGACACTCTTTTCCATGCAGCAAGCCAATATCAATGCATGATTTGCTCCTTCTATACAAATGATTACCTATTTCATCCTTAGGAGATATCACCTCATCCGACATGTTTGGTCAAGCCTTTTCGAAGGTTGATAATTTTATTAATTTTTTTTTTAAGTCAAATTCTGCAAATAAGAAACATTTCTTGTCAGTATCTATGGATATCGCCCTATAATCAATTCGCGAATATGTTTGTCATTAAGTCATTCGGGAGGTGATTTAAGTGCGAAATTTCAGGGTTAGTTCACTAAACAAGGTCTGCGTGTATAAGAGAATCATGTCGAATTCTCGTTATTATCTTTTGGTACATCAAATTATTGTGTTCGCGAAAATGACTTCCAAGTCAATATGAAAGGTATCAAAATAAATTTAAAAAACTCTCAAGGAAATCAAGGTCCTAGCTTTTGACAACGAGATCAAATAGATCGCTTTTATGGTCAGTATCTGCTAATATATGACGTAATTTCATTCGTAAAACTGATTGACAAAGTAACGTAAATTGTGAAGTGTAGAACCAGTAAGTTCTGGCAGAAATGGGCTCTGACTTGAGAGAATGATGTCAAATGCAACATGTTTCTGCCAGTTGTCTGCTGATACACATAAGTATTGATTTTACGGAAGTGATTAATGCAATTCTAAAGGGATTATGGGTGCGGAAGAGGACGAGAACATCAATACCAGCGAAGCAAGGCCCTGGCTTGCGAGAATGAGGATAGAGGGACTGTGTTCCGAAAGAGGATCATTCGAAATAGCTATGTGCCAAATTTCATGCTTGTAACCGAAAGTACAAAATATAACTATGATGTACTGTTCGCGCATAGGGTTGTCGGACTCATTAAGTACTACATAGTCATTTATGTATTATAAAACCGTTTGCGCATAAAGTCAGTTTTGAGTATTATCAATGAGTCGGTATAGCTAAGACATTGACAACGAGGTCAAATAGATCGCTTTTATGGTCAGTATCTGCTAATATATGACGTAATTTCATTCGTAAAACTGATTGACAAAGTAACGTAAATTGTGAAGTGTAGAACCAGTAAGTTCTAGCAGAAATGGGCTCGGACTTGAGAGAATGATGTCAAATGCAACATGTTTCTGCCCGTTGTCTGCTGATACACATAAGTATTGATTTTACGGAAGTGATTAATGCAATTCTAAAGGGATTATGAGAGCGGAAGAGGACGAGAACATCAATACCAGCGAAGCAAGGCCCTGGCTTGCGAGAATGAGGATAGAGGGACTGGTTCCGAAAGAGGATCATTCGAAATAGCTATGTGCCAAATTTCATGCTTGTAACTGAAAGTACACAATATAACTATGATGTACTGTTCGCGCATAGGGTTGTCGGACTCATTAAATAGTACATAGTCATTTATGTATTATAAAACCGTTTGCGCATAAAGTCAGTTTTGAGTATTATCAATGAATCGGTATAGCTACCATTAAGTGCAAGTCCAGGGATTGGAGGGTCATTGTTTCGATTCCCACAGAGGGTTAAGTTATTCTTCCTTTCAAAACATATTTCCATATATGCGAATTGCTTGGGGGTAAAGTTAAATATCTTTATTCGGTGAAAGTTGCTGAGTTGTTCCGCTTACTTCTGAAACGTAATTGTTGCGTTTGTTTTTATGATGCATGATCTATAATTTGATACCAAGTATTATTCAATGTTAATCATAATGATAATGCGTTACTTGTTATGCTTCTTCGCCAATTTGTGTTTTATCTAGATTGGGCAGATAAAATGATTACTAGAAGTAGTGAACTTATTTTTCTACTTTCTAAGACAGTCGCCTGGGACTGTATGCAAATTAGCTGAACCACCGACAAGGTTGCGGCTCATCTTCTTTGGTATATAAGAAATCCAAGGATCTTAAATTGTGTATACATCTGCATACTGTTCAATGAAAATGGTAATATCTGAAGACAGTGACCGATGTGACGACCGACAGCTTTAAAGCGACTGACGTAAGAGAATTGAAGTCTGAACGGAAATCAACGAAGCAATAATTCATTCCACCGAATATAGTTGCAAATGAATTCAAACGCGCTTGAAGACAGTGGTTTCATGTGAGATCGGAGGTTGAAAAGAAAAGTGTGGCAGAGATCACACTCTCTTAGCGCATGCGCATTTCAAAAAGTCACAAGAACAAGAAGAAGAAGAACAACAACAACGCGAGCCTCCCGTAGACCTGCGTGCCGCAGGTAAAAATATGGTGAAACGATGGAATAGGTCGCGGAGGAAGCTTTATGATACGAATCACTCATTGCAAAACCTGTTTGCCTGTGAGGCATTCCTCGCACTGGTTATGAAGCAACGAGATAAAGCATAATGATTATTCCTTTGAAACATAGCCACCGGGTTACTTGTGTGTCCAGGATTTGAAGGTTTATGTAAATGTTTCTGACGGGTATATTTCTGGGTATGTTTTTCGGTGAACAGATTACCATGATTACTGGACATGAGGTCATAAGACTGGATTTAATACATTATCTCACCGAGCCCACAAAGAAGCAACCACTCCAGAGAATTAAGCCAGTTTTTCAAAGACTCGATGAAAAAAATCTATCTATTTCGAATTCCCTTTACTTTGAAATCTTCATATCTTTAAAAGTAAAAGTATAACTGTTTAATAACTTGAAAAATTTGGTTCTGTCGTATTTCGATTTTTTACAATTAGGCTTGATTATTATTTTGATGCTCGAATATTGAGATGTTATCCAATTATCGTTGAACTTGAATGTCATCTTCTAAGTACCAATACAAATGTTATCACATTAGCTTTCAATAAAAATATATAAGACTATAAAACAGAAATACATCGTTCTATCGAAGTCGAGATAATAAAATACAATTATATATTATATATCGTACTGTGGAAAATTCCTGACCGGTATATGTTTCTGTGTATGGGATTACATAGGACAGTTATTCTTATTATCTACATGAGGTGATAAGACTGGATTATTGCATTATCTCGTCGACCGAATATCAACTTTCAACTTTTAAAGATTTCGGTCTTATCTAACCAACTGCGACAATGTTCATTGTTAATAGTATTTTTAGTATTTCATCTTGTTACTTATACTGAAAGGATTTTCACCCCAAACAGATTTTTAACGATTTATTTGCCGAAATGCGGATCAAAAGGTTTCTATTTGAGTATAATCGTGAACATTATGAGGGATATTCAAGAAATGCACAATATGCTCGAGTGAAAGGTAATACAAACTGTTTGTTTGAATATGTTATTCACGTGTCTCAAACCTGGGCAAGAAGGTAATCGGATCAGCAAACGGTTCAGACAAAATAATTGCACAACTATTCTGACTGCGACGGAGCCATAAAGATACCATTTGCCTCGCTTTGTTCTCATCCGAGATGATCTGTTCAGATAAAATATATCACCAAAACTGGATTGGTCTGTCGCGATTGTTTACTAACCAATCGAGATCTGGCACAACAGACCGTGTTGCAAATGTTTCACTTAGCCGACATATGCAGACTGTCGGCATGGCACTAGCAGAATATACGTGTAAAATCAAAATAACTTGAGTATAACCTTATTCTTCCTTTTCCTTTGTGCTGTCAGTATTTCAGTGCATGTACAGGATTTCCACCTGTTTATTATTGAGAAGTAGTTCGTTTAATGAGACATATTTTATATCGGCTTTATGAGTGTACATTGCGATTTTATTTACTTTGTAAAATGTATACTTATCTCAGATATCTGATATCTGGCCTCATGTATTCACTTTTTGTAAAAAAAGAACAAGTTATTGGAATGTACGGTTTGGTATGGAGTTCTTGGCCTGGATGGGCTTGTGAGTAGATTATCCTAGCTCATGACGACTCCATATAAAACGGTGCAATCGGATACCTATTTATTATATATAAGAATCAATGAGAATTTTTTTTGCTTCAGTTAGGTTGAATGTCACTGACAGCTGATCACTAGCTAGCACTCTGATCAGCTGCCATGTTGTTTTGACGAATGTAGTCCACAAATGTCTAAATAAAAGTAGTTTCAATAAAAAAAAAAAAAAATAGTGGACGCTTATAGAGATATATAATAGGTTACTCATGGTACATAATTGTTTTGAGCTAGATAAAGAATTTTTCTATGTCAGGATACTGATGTCGCCTGTCACAACAATATGCAAGCTACTCGGCTATTGAAATCTAGATCAGCTTTCAACATCTAGATGCAAACAATCCCGTGTATAAGTCTGTCGAGATTTGATTTGACTGCGTTTGCGCAGATGGACACGAATGCTTACAGATGAATAGATGACTGAAAAACAGAAATCGGCTCACTTCCCGGGGCAAATGTACCAAATCCATCTGCCATTTTATTATCGGGGTTAACGAACTTCTTTTTTACAAGATCGAATGTAGGATTAATTGCCAAAATTCCATAGCAGGATATGAATTTTATTTTAGTAGTAACACATATGCTAAATGTACTTACTATGGATGTATGAATATGAACATTGCAGCCGTGCATACAATACTGGGAAATTATTTAGTTTTGCCTGAGATCATCACAAACAATGACAAAATAGACTTCATTATGTGCTCTTGAACAGACACCAGCCATATAGATACCTGACGTGGATGACAGATTGGTCGTCGGCATGGTGGTCGTCGGCATGGTGGTTGTCGGAATGGTGGTTGTCGGAATGGTGGTAGGTGGAATGGTGGGAGGTGGAATGGTGGTAGGTGGAATGAATGTTGTTGTGGTTGTGCCACAATAAAAGTAAGTATCCAAAAGAATATCACCGCCATCCACACAATGGACATCCCAACACCAAGTTCCGTTATTTTCTTCCTTGATATAATCCCCAGGAAAATATGTTTGACCGTCGTAAACACATTTGGGCCGTGTTGTTGTTGCGGGAGTGGTTGTCGGAATGGTGGTAGGTGGAATGGTGGGAGGTGGAATGGTGGTTGTCGGAATGGTGGTTGTCGGAATGGTGGTAGGTGGAATGTATGTTGCTGGGGGTGTGCCACAATAATAGTATCTATCCAAAAGAATATCCCCGCCATCCACACAATAGACATCCCAACACCAAGTTCCGTTATTTTCGTCCTTGATGTAATCCCCAGGAAAATATGTTTGACCGTCGTAAACACATTTGGGCCGTGTTGTTGTTGCGGGAGTGGTTGTCGGGGAAGTGGTTTCCGGAGTGGGCGGTATCGGAGTAGTAGTCGTGCGAGTGGTTGTCTGAGTGGTAGTAGTGGTTGTAGTTGTGTATGTTGAAGGAGGGTTTACAGTTGTTGATCTACATCGATACGTCCCATGAAGAATGCGGATAACCCCGTCATCTTCAAGGCACCATAAGCTGTAACACCATCCTCCCCCATCCTCCCAACTTGAATTAGGAATATGGTCTCCGGGATAATAATAATCTCCGTTGTAGAAGCATCGGTCTGGCGGAGGTTCTGGCGTATGGGGCGGAGTGAACGATACAGAGGGAGTGACAGTTGATGTAGTTGTATTAGTAGTTCTAGTAGTACTAGTAGTGCAGTCATAATCATGGCCATGGATAATCCCACTTTCAGCATCGCAAAGCAATACCCAACAAAAATTTCCATCTCGTCCCTCTTCTATTATATCACCGGGTCTATAATATACGCCGTTTCGGAGGCATATAGGTGACGTTGTTGGTGGCATCTGAGGCGTTGTTGTGGGCGCAGGAGTGGTTGTCGAGGGAGTGGTGAAAGGTGGAATGGTGGGAGGTGTGCCACAATAATAGTACTTATCCAAAAGAATATCACCGCCATCCATACAATAGACATCCCAACACCAAGTTCCGTTATTTTCGTCCTTGATGTAATCCCCAGGAAAATATATTTGTCCGTCGTAAACACATTTGGGCCTTGTTGTTGTTGTGGGAGTGGTTGTCGGATTGGTGGTAGGTGGAATGGTGGTTGTCAGAATGGTGGTAGGTGGAATGTATGTTGCTGGGGGTGTACCACAATAATAGTACTCATCCAAAAGAATATCACCGCCATCCATACAATAGACATCCCAACACCAAGTTCCGTTATTTTCGTCCTTGATGAAATCCCCAGGAAAATATATTTGGCCGTCGTAAACACATTTGGGCCTTGTTGTTGTTGTGGGAGTGGTTGTAGGGGAAGTGGTGGAAGGTGGAGTGGTGGGAGGTGGAATGGTTGTTGTTGTTGTGGTCGTCGTGGTCGTACCACAGTAAAAGTAAGTATCCAAAACAATATCACCGTAATCCCCACAAAGAACATACCAACACCAAGTTCCGTTATTTTCGTCCGTGATGTAATCCCCAGGAAAATATATTTGGCCGTCGTAAACACATTTGGGCCTTGTTGTTGTTGTGGGAGTGGTTGTCGGGGAAGTGGTTATCGTAGTGGGCGGTATCAGAGTAGTAGTCGTGCGAGTGGTTGAGCTGAGCGGGGGAGTGACCGTTGCTGTAATCCTTGAAGGAGATAATATTGCTAATACCGACAGAAACAAGGTCATCCAAATCATTTTCACTGACGAGATCGTTAATTCAGGGTTGAGCGCGCTCTAATTTTAAGGAAAGTTTAACAGTTTAGGTCGTTGACAGCCAATCTTCATCGGCGCACATGTCACCAGGGATTCTGTTGGCACAGCAAAAGAAGGAGAGTAAGATGCCGTCCAAGCTGTGTGACTGTCCTTGCTTCAGCGCCACACATATTTGATTATGATCAACAAGACGTTTTGACCAGAATGTCATTGAAGTGTAGAAGTACTCCACGGTGAGGTCAGGTAGTTATGCCTTTGTGAACTACACAGCGCTATGCACAGAGCTATACCAGGCTGCTTCTTTCCTTTAGACATAGCAGACAGCTCATAAACCGTGGGATTGCCCAAAAAGTGTCATCGTAAAGCAAATCAATTGGAGATTAATATTGACACTGAATGACATTAATGTAAAGGAATAAACTCAGTGTGAACGATGTGACGTATCTGCATACTTTGAATAGGGAACAAGTTGTTCCTGTAAATGTTACTACGGGTACCGCCTTCTGCGTTATTAAACATCTAGCCTACGCCCTTTTATAAGGAAATATTCAGAAGATTTGTATCCAATTAACTGCTTGCTCGATTGTATATTGCAATAGTGTCAATATAAGAGTTTTCTAACTAGGTTACTGGTTCAGGGTCCATGTTTTGTTTGTGGTGCAAGGTCGTTGAAGACAAACGTGAGAGAATAGGCCAGGCTGTCTACAGCTGAATTCCACAAGCAGGTTCAGATGAATAATTTCATAATCAATTTATCGACTATTAATAATTTGAATATATGGAAATCATTGCAGGCAATGCCCAGTGCAATGACGGAGATAGAGTAAGGTGGGTTAGTGGCGGTGGGGGACTTGGGTGAGGTCAGGTCGTAAAACACACACGAGTACAAGGGATCCCCCAAAGAAATAATTAATTTTGAGTTTTAGATGAAAAGCATTGTACCAAAGGCATTGCTAAACTTTCAAGCTACATGTAATTCAGGTTACACAATATTCACCAAAGCAGAGAATTTGTCTCGGGAACAATTGAAATCCTCGCTTCCTTACAACTGGTAAATTAACTTTGCATTGTACCGTCATGCAGTCACATGCATGTTTATTCATATCATTATGTAATTTCTCAGTCTGCATAGGTAAATCCAATATATGTACACCTACAAACCTTTCGATGAATACAGAATATATAAATTTACTTGGTATTGGATTAACTCTATTAAATGCTTCACGAAAATGACACATTTTAGCCAGTAATCCAGTGGGATCTGCATCTGGCGTATACATATCTCGCCTGGTAGCATTTGCTAGATCCTGTGTTAAATTTGACAAAACATTATTGCAGAAACTTATAAAACAGGGTTATACCACCTAGCGCCTCCACTCAAAGTTTCTCAAATTTAGCGATACATATCGCATGCCGATAGCAAAATACGAGCGTAGCCTGCAAGATTTGCGACCTTACGTTTAGTAACTTGTCTCTAATTCCGCTTAACCCGGGCTAGGGGGCGTATGAACCCTTATTTCAAGATCCCCATGGTGTTCTTTGCAATCAACGATGTATCAACTTGTTCCATAAATGTCAGATTATCTCATTATTATGCACAGATGGTCAAGCCTTCATTGGCGACGTGAAAGATAGTTTTATACCAATGATGCAATGCAATTATACATTCATACGTGTGGTAATGGAATAACCATCAAGCGTAAAAATGCGCGTTATATTGTAAACATATGGCTCACAATTCAGAGATTTATTATATCTAACTAGTACAGGCGATCGACGTGGATCTAAAGTTCCGCGTTCGGAGCATAAACTGACTTTCTGCCGTAAAACGTTGGGAATAGAAATGAGGCGACATTTAAGCGATATGCCAGAGGTGGGAAATATTGATGACATCTGGCGGCTAAAAAAACAACCATATGACTCCACAGGGAAGCTTCCCTCGCCACCTCATATTCAGATCCGAGAATACGGTGGATAATCGGACGCAGCCTTAGTATCTCAGCCGCGCTTTTATTGCAGATTTTGTGTGGAGACATGAACTATCCACGTGGCCCCTTGCACCGTCTTAAATGGAATTAGATGTGCTAGCTCTGGAGCTGTGACAAATCAGCTAAAAAAATAACTCATCTGGTGTTAATGGATGAACATCCATGACGTCTGATGGAGTAGACGTCTCAACATGGGAAAATACCGAGTATAACCATTTTCTATAATATTAAAGAATAGTTTGACGCTGAGTACTTGAGGTATGTACAATGAGGATACCCTTTAAGAAAGATTATCAGAACTTTCATTCTGAATATTCAAGATACAATTTCTTGAAAATGGAAATATTTTCTACAAATAGTATATCCAAGAACAATACATTGATCATGCAGACATTCTAAGATATGAATTTCTCAAATTCGACAAAATATTATCTAAAACTCTGGCAAATATATATGCTGAATTGAGCAATATTTTTTTAAATAAGTACATTTTTCTCAGTTTTTGTGAATATTTTCAAAGAGTTCACAGTCTATGGCACCCATTTCGGTTATGGGATGGATATAATGTTATTATATGAGGTAGGTCTTTGAATTATGGACGCGGAAATTCTTTAATGGACGACGGCTGAATACTGAATGACGGAGCTCGGAAATTCTTTGATGGACGACGGCTGAATACCGAATGACGGACTAGACGCATGTATTTCGATCTTTACCCATATTGCCTATTTTATAACTTTTTCAAAGTATCTGTTTTCTTCTTTCACGATGACGACGTCCTTATCTTCGAAAGAATGCTCCGTTGAAGATATATTATTGAATAACCATAGTAACATTTAATAAAACGACCACTTGCGTTCGTGAAAAACTGTCTGTTTTCATTACTGTCCCAAAGCACACATTTCTCAAATCCGAGCTACTTCTCGTCATATCTCATAACTTTGGGCTTATTTTGTGCATACTTGGGCAAGTCTCCGTCCATAATATCATGGGCAAACTCAAAACGACGGCTCTGGTGAATCTGAATTGAGTAGATGTCTTCAGCTCGAAGTGCATATTTCTTTAAGTTCAGGCTCATTTCTGGCTTATTTTTCTTCAATCGAGGCATACAATAGTTAATTCGGGATGCCAACCACAGAGAAGACATTTCTTCTGAAACTCGAACTATCTCAGGCAGGATCTTATCATTTCAAGTTCTTTTTATGCCTATGCAACATATATGTACAAATTCAAATTTGAGCCATGGTAGTTCATCTGGGACTCTTATTGGTTTACATATCCCGTAAACAATAGGCTATATTTTCAACTCGAGATATACATTTCTCCAGTTTGAGCCATTTCCCATGAGGACCTGCCATTTTAGGCTTATTTTGAGTATATTTGCATATTGCTTCATATGAGGTATCTTGGGAAATTTGTCCATGTTGCTTCATCTGAAACTTGCGGCTTTTTTCCTTTCTCGTCATCTCAAAGAACATATTGAAGAACGTATTTGCATAATTCTCCGCTCGAAATATCATCGATACGTTGAAATCGAGACTTTGTAGTATCGTCTGAAACTTGCGGTTTGTTTATCTTATGATATTTCAAGGTAGTGTTTCCCTCAACGAACACATTTCTCAAGTTCGAACTCGCCAAGTCTCATTATTTCAAGCTCAGTTTGTGCCTCTTTGCACAGTTTTCAGTTAAGCGTCAGGCACAAACTCAAAATGACAGACATGATGTATCATCCGATGTTTCTCGTCTAATATGGTTAATTTGTGTTCCTATAGTTCAGTACAAGTTCAAGTTCATTGTAAGTTCAGCTCCACCTAGGATAATTATCTGTACAGATGACCGTGAAAAATATTGAATTGGCATCATGATCGGTTATTTTTCACGTTTCTCATTAATTGTGATTATTATCTATCAGGAAAGTGCATAATTGTCAATTATAAGATGGAGCATAGCTTATCAATTTAGGCACATTTGAGCGCATCCTTATGTTCGCAATTTAATAATAAATTAAATGTAGAGTCTCAGATGTAACCAGAAACTTTTTTCTTTCTTTCATGTCCTGGCCGACTTTGTAGCAAGTTTCATAGCGAGGATGGCATCCGGACACATCTTGATTGCCACCCCATGTTGGGCTGTTAACACGTAATGCCGTCAAGAATGTTCTTCAAGACTACGGGTGGTTTACTACATCACGTTCACAAGATTTTGATCCTATATATACAGTGCCATTTTTTTTTAAAAATTACACTGACCTGGTTTTCAAAGATCAAACGAAAACGTACATACAAGCTACTTGCACGCGGAATTAAAACTAATTTGAGTCCAAATTTACCCCAAAATCTTCATAAATGTAACCTTAAAGTGAAATTCTTTCCCAATTTAAATTCTGGTGCCGTGATAGTTTCGATTTAAACAATCGGCCCTAATTATTATTTTGAAGGTTGGATCTTTGAGAATCCAACCAATTGTTCCATGGATCATTATTGAAAAGAAGCTGTATTTTAGTACAAAAAGTCATCAGATTAGCATTTCAAGATATAAACCAGAAATACGTTGATCAACAAAAAGAGCCGTAATGTAATGAGAAGATAATTTCATAATACTACTCGAAAATGTTCTATTTTTTTTCGACTTACGTATACGGCGTATAAAATTAAAATAAACATATTAGATGACGTTCATTTCTATAGACGGCTGGTGTCGTGGACCATGTGAGCTCGAACCCCATCGGCCTGATCATGGCTAAATATACCGACATATTATATCTGACCGAATTTAGAGCAACATTTTCTAAGCGGTGGCAATGTATATCCCATTGCTATCAAATTAAAATCACTAGGACTATAATTATCCGCGTAGTAGAATCACGATGGAGGCATTAGAGGCGTTGTTATGGGTAAAGATTTTCTGGGGAATCTTGGAAAGGGCTAATATTACTACTGCCGGCACATGCATGGTCATCCAAATAATTTTAATTTGCAAGTTCATTAAATCGGGATTGAGCGCACTCGAATTTTAAGTCCATTTTTTTCATTTTCAGCCGTCGACATCCCAGCTTCGACTCCCATATCCTGACTCACATATCACCCAATGCGTATGTTGGTTCAGGGGCACAATGCAAGGGTGTGGACCAAACGTTCTGACTATCTTTGTTCTAGCGCTACACAAATGTGTTCATGGTTAGTAACATGCCAGTGAAGTTCAGAAGTTAGATCAGTCCAACACCGCAGTTACGCCCTTGTTATCAGGTTACACTCGCTTACCTTCTTTCGTTAAACATAGCGGACGTGTTGGGATCTGAATATCGCATGCTTTTGAATTCAGTCCAGTCAATTCTTAACACATAAACGGCGAGTGTGTCAAGAAAACTGGATATTAATAATGATTCAGAATTACATTAATATAAATGAATCAGCTCCGCATGAACAGCATGACATATTCGATTATTTGTATGGAACACTTTATTCCTTTACATATGTTACTACGGGTTTGACCTACTCCCAGGTTAAACATCTAGTATACGCCCTTTGCTGGGGGAGATATTCATATCGTTTGTATAATTTAATTCAATAGAAAAGTTTGGTAGATTACTGGTTCGGGGTCAATGTTTTGATTGTGGGACAAGGTCATCTGAGACCAAGTTTCCGCCCTTCAATCACACCCAATTTCAATATCGATCCTTGATGAGGTCCCATGCGACTCGTATAAAAATTCGGTAGCCAAATGTCCTCCACAACGAATTTCGGTGTCAATTGTATACTCTAGACAGTTTTTGCATGTCGCTTCTACATGATCATATAAATTAATATAGGTATATAATAACGATTGTATCAATGACAATCCTCGATTCGTGATAGAGATTGGCGGCCATCGTTTTATGAAATGAAGCGCGTATCCGTTTGAATTTTCCATTGAGCGTTTATCTGAAAATGATCCCATCGCGATGATTTGTACCTATTTATTACTTCACCCTGTATCTAAACCTAGGTAAGATGTATGGACTGTATAAACCTCGTGCAATGCATGCTGGTGCCGACGTAATTACCGAGATGCATACAATGTGAAGGAAACCGGAGCTGTAAATGTAATCAGGGAAGATCATTGCAAACTGTTGAACTGGTTAACAATGCATGTTCAAGCACTTGAAACCAATATTTTGCTGAGGAACAGAGCTGGCGAATTTGACGAAACTATATTCAAATAGTCCGACTTGACTACGTCCCAGTGTTTCTTACTTTGATTTTAGAGAAAAGCCGAGGACTAAAAAGCAACCATATGACTCCATAGGAAATCTTCTCCTGACACTACAGACTAGAATACCGAGGATTCTCGGACGTAGCCTGAGTATCTCAAACGCGCTATTATTGCAGAGGTTCATGTAGAGGTTCATGTAGAGATTAAAAATTAACCACACAGCCCCTAGCACCGACTAAAGCAATGTATGAACTAATAAAATTTTGAATGTAGTTTGCAATCGAAGAGAAGCAAGCGTGCAGATAAGCCATATCTCAGGCTTCTTGCGATATGTATGTTCGGCAAAATACAAAATACAACCGACCTGAACTAAACCCATGTTTACTTTGCGACGAAAATCAGATAGTGTTGATTGTTAAAAAGAATAACAGAAAGACAACCTGTTCTACCATTTTAATAAATTTATATGTATATTTTTCAAGTTGAAATTCGTGGTTTAAATACAAGAATATCTTGATGCTCAATTCCATAATTTGGATAGTAATAAGGACAAAATAACAGAGCATGGCGTCCTTTGTTATAGCAACCTTAATCAATTGATATCTTTTCTATTGTTTGTTTGTTTGTTCACCAATCAGTGAAGATGAATCAAATGAAACAATCGTATACAGAAAGGAAATTTGAGTACAATAATATAGAATGGAGGGAGGTCAACCCCGAAAAGTTTCAATTATCCAGGAATTATAAAACAATCATGAAATACAAGTAAACAATTTTGTATCAGAGTGTGTTGAACATGATAACAAAGGTATGGAGTAATAAAGAACAATTCATAGTTCAGGGGAATAACCAACAATTATCATGCATTGCTCAGCTTTGCAATTAAAGAATATATTTACTGCAGTATTTTGCAATAAATATGTATGTATCCTAAATTTGAAGAGAGAAATAGATTTACGTTGTTTAATTCTGGGGGTGATTTATTTCACTATTTAGGCTCCTTTATTTCAGGAGTGTACAAGCTCAAGTTTACAAGATAAAAGCGTCTTTAAGGGTCAATACCATGATCGCAAGTGTGGTGTAGGGGTATTTCATTTAATTTTGATAAATTGGTCCGGAATTCAAGAGGCAACGAGAAAGGGTGGTAGAGGAATTTATGGACGAAACGTAGAATGCGGTCATTAAGTTAAGATCGTCCAAGGTTAACAGTTTTAATAAACAGCTTTAATTTCACAAACAAAAGAGTCACATGATCATATTTGTTCCTTATTAAGGAAATAACCCTTATTGCTCTTTTCATAGTCTAATTAAAGACAAGGTGACTGTGGTAAGTATTTCCCCATATCAAGTTACAGTATTGCAGATATGGATAGACAAAAAGACTGGTAAAGGATTCGTAAAGTTTTCATGTTGAGACATTTTTTTATACAAAGAATAGTTGCTATGTTCCTTGATAATTTTGTACACGCTTCGCCGAGTGGACCAGTGCAATTTCTCATTGAAGTAAATACCAAGAAACTGATAATGTATAACATGTTTTAACTTCCTGGCCCACGATATATAACTGAGGCAGAAATGAGGTATCTTCATCGTGTTCCTGATTCCGGTTCCATTTTATGTTTCAGTTTCTTAATGACAGTTTGTTAATGAGCAGAATGGTACATCTGAGATTCTACCAGGAGAAATTGGAATTTCATTTTCTAGATTTTGACAGTTAAATGGGAGATCCTAGTTTCTGTCGATAGAAACTGGAATTCTAGCTTATCCTGGTATCAATCCATTGTATTTAGCTTTGGTGACAATGATCTCAATGGGACTTTGAACACTGCAATTGTTCGAAAACGCTGGGTGAATGAAGTCGTTCGTTCTTTATCCCTTACTCAAAATTACTCATAAACACAAGGTAGAAGCATAGAATCAGAATAATCGCAGAAGCCTTCAGGGCATTTGTCGATGAACACACAAGACCCGAGGGTTCCATTATCTCATATCCCTCTGGAAAATATAAAAATGTCGACAATTACATATGTATCAAATGATAATAGACAAACAAGGACTTATTTAGTTATTTAATAGAAGACGACTGAATATTGAATGACGGACGAGACAACTGTATGTATTATGAAAGCTTCATTTTTGAATAAGACTGTGACTCACGGAAAAGCAATATAGTATTTTATAATTATTACTATAGATAACTGATCGAAAATTTTCTATCATGTTATGATATATGATTTTGGAGGCGAGAAGAAAGATGATACGAATAATCATAACTGATAAGAAATTGAAATAGATAATACACCCGTGCAAAGAGATGCACATAATAAAATGATCTGGAGATTTGTTGTTTTAAACTGTATTTTATGAGTTATTGCTCTCGAATGAGATGGTCGAGCTACTTCTATGGCTATATCATCAAGCGCCTCCACTCAAAGTTTCTCAAATTTGGTGATACATATCAGAAATTCCGATAGCAAAATACGAGCATAGCGTGGAACATCTATGATGTTACGTTTCGTAAGTTGTGTCTAATTCTAACTCGGGGCTAGGGCCAAATGAATCAAGATCCTCATCGTGTTCATATGAACAGGCACAACCAAAGCGTGACCGAGATACATCGTACTCTAGATAACGCCGTACATATGGATTAAAACTTTTCATATGGATTAAGAATACTGATCATCGATACGGATTTGTTACTTTTGGCACATCGTGATGTCTTGCCAGCATCACTGAAAACTGTTGACTTTTTCTCTCTTACAGGAAACTAGGCTGTTTATACGGATACTATGATTTGTTTTTGACGAATTTGGTTAAACATTCCGTTATAGAAAATTAGGTATTTGGATTATGGACGAGAATTCTCTAATAGGCGACGGCTGAATTTTGAACGACGGACTACAATAGACACGGAAAGGCTTTAATGGACGAGGGCTGAATAATGTATGACGGACTAGACGCTTCTATTCTGGTTATCGCGACAAGCCCCAGTATTTCCATTATTACCGATAACGTCACTTCTAGCATTGTCTCGAATCCCAATTCTCTCTCTGTCGAATGGAAATCAGCAACAGAAATGACGTAATGGTTTATGTGCCCAAATTTCCTAAAATCCAGTAACGTAAACAATTTTAAGCTTAATTTTTCATTCACCAATTTATCAGTTTACCAATGTGAATGAATCCCCAGTCATGAATCTTCGTAAAAGTCTCATATTGAAGTACTACTTGAAAAAAACGGAAAAACCATGGATTTCGATAGAATTCTAATGTTCGATAAAAACGATGTATTCAACATGCCATCTTAGAAAACAATAATACGCTGAACATTCAATTTATTTGCTTAAATGTTTACCGCATGTATTATTGACTGAAATTAGTCACATACAATGGGTCGTTCACCATGCCGATTTCTGGCAATAGAAAACTTCAAATCCAAAATGTAGGTAGGTTGAAAATCAAGTGCAAATTTGAGTTTTCCCATCAGGTAGGTGCATTGTTAGCTGTGGGTTACAGTTTTGTTGAATATTATAGGTTCATTATGCATTCTCCATTGATATGGATGCTCATTTGTCAACAAAATGTAGGTTTTGCGAGATGTATCAGGTGAGTTCCGCTAGACGAAAGGTCACGACACCCCTTAAGGCTCACCTCCAGTGCTTTTCTGTAGGAGAGATTACTATTTTCAATTTGTGTATGTTGCGGTATCCGACATCCATTATTCAGCCGTCCGCCATAAAATAATTTTCGCGTCAATAATCGAAAGGTCTATTTTGCATGACAGTTAAACGAGTCTTAGCTGGGTCAGCAAGCGCACAAAAGATCGTGCTACATTAACTTTAACACCAGTACCAAATTATGAATCATTCACTTGTACAGATTGTTCGTAATATTTTCAAATAATAGAAAATCTCCCATACAAAAATCCTCATGATTGTATAGGATCCTATAGGTTCTAGACTCCTTAAGGCACAGATGTGCTGAAATCCGATCAAATTAAATAGGATGTTTCCCGAAAAGACAGATTGTAAAGGTGACTGAATTTTACGCTGTTAACTGCAAGAAATTGGAGCTTAGGTCATCAATTGAATGTTGAGTTATACCTACCGCTTGAGGTCCACGAGGTTGTGGAATTATTGGGGTCACAGATAGAGCAGGGACTTCTCTGTAAACTCTTACCCTTCTCCACACACGTCCCTTCGATGAAACAGTAGTCGTCCTACAATGTCAAATGGGAATGAAATCTTAATATTGTGAACTTGCTCATCCATTTATATTCCCGTTCTGTAAATTCAACCACGACTAGGACAAACCGTGTGTGTGTCCGAGTGCAACATGGTTTTGGCCTCTTTTTCCACCACCTGTAAATGGCTAGATTCTGCTGGTGGGCGTTTCGTCCCCGAGGCTTGCCCTCTGTACAAATCATTGTGATTATAGTTTGTGACTGTGGTTAACATGGTGAAGAACGAAGCACATGGTGGGCGTCGGGCCTCACAGACTTGTGTTCTGAATAATAACTTCCATTCTACCAATATTTTCTCCGTTTGGGTCATTATTCTATCTAACGGTCACACAATTCATCACGTTTCATTCGACTAGATAGGGCTATTACATCATCGCTCTAGAATATTTGTATCCAATACCACTCCAGCCGGTGGTAGTGGGCGTGTGGTCATATCATTCAAGATATCCACATGCACATCTAGATTAAAGGCGCGGCTGACATACAAATAATCACACGGATCATTATGGTTCTTGTGTTGCTTTTATTGATGCAGGGCAGAATATCTGGGGTCATATGACAGTTGTCCACATATCTTTATATGTTGCGTTTAATAGGGAGATGATGAAATTTGTCATGGGATATCATGGGTTGGTTTTCGGATCTGGAAGCTATACCCTGGCCAATCACGACACTAGTGTATAAGATATGCTGTATTTTCACGCGTGTATATAATACAAGCGTCTAGTCCGTCATTCAATAGTCAGCCGTCGTTCGATAAAGAATTTTCGCGTCCATAATCCAAAGACCTAATTCACATAATAACATAAGCGCCAAATTAAAAGGATAAATCATCGTATACGTAAAACTAGGCTAATTTCCTGCAAGACAGAAGCGGTCAACAGTTTTTCAACAAACGTGGACGGCTGAGTATTGAATGACGAACTAGACGCTTGTATTTCAATAATGCCACATCATGGTGTTCCAAAAATATCAAATCCGTATCGCTGATTAGTATTCCTAATTCATATGACATGTGATATACGTTGCAACTATCGACCTGGGATTAGATCCATTCCCATGACTTTCTTATCGAAAGTACATGCGCAGCTGAAAAACATACAGAAAAATCATGATTTCATTTTACTCACAAACAATGGTAAATGACATTGGCATTTAGGTAAGAAATAACGATCAGTGTATTACCGATGTGTGGAACATACTGACCACTTCTGCCCCAACTTGCCGATAGTGATCATTTTCAAGTACAGAGAGTTGAATGTTTCGGCGCTAAAATTGTAATGCTTATTTACTGTGCTCGGGTGCGGCTTACCTTTTCAATTCGGTGAAATATGTTATGTCGGATGCTTGACCTTAAAAACTAAGTCTGGGGCTTTCGATTTTGACAACGAATTTGATACACTCACACATGGTGACCCAGCAATTGTCATAACGAGCTCACTTTGTACTTTGTTTAGTTCAGATCATTTCAGATCGGAGAGATATTGCCCTTTCGAATGGGCTACTGATTATGAATATGGCTACAAAAATTTTCTTTCATGGTAATTTATTATCACCTTGAGAAAGCACATGGCGTCATCATTTTGTATATCACAGCTAAAACAAGTTGGATTATATGGGATCACGATCCTCCATTCTCCGAATTCTACTTCATCGTTACTGATCGACACACGGTATCCAAACAGGGATACATCGGTAGAGTTGCTGGACATGACAATTTCCATGCCCTCTTCTGGCAAAGGGCAGATAACTTCTCTCCTATTAAGGAAAATGGTTGTATTGTCCTCGCTAGGTTGATACCCAAAGCTCCCCGTACTGCTGATCTGAAAAAAGAAAGAGTACGAAATAGAGAATATCAGCATTAGCTGCTCATCTATAGAAAATAATTGAATGCTTATTCAGAGCTTCGACAAAAAGCAGCTTGAAGTGAATCTGATGCTCAACTGGACACAAGTAGACCCTTATCTGCACACTGCAAACAAAACAACCATTCAGTTGATTATAATGCATTACCAGATCTGATCAGATCCTTCATCCCACCGTAACAACCTTGGCAGTATTTTTAATTGCTCACTAAAAAAACTTTTTGTTAATCCAGGTTTGCATGATGCTGAAATGTTGCTGCTAGGTTATAGAGGTATGACGACAATGCTACTACAGTTTTGTCTTAATAGGATGGAACCGCCGTCGAATCCTTAGAGCAATATACAAAGGACAAGGTGCAATAAAGGACCGAAATGGTTCCGCCTCGGATTCTTTCTTACGATGATGTCATAAAGCAGCTGTTCAGAATGTTCATTAAAAACGGGCTGTGTGAATTGTTAAAGGTTCTGTGACCCAGTTATGACACGAGTCTCTTCAAACTTTGTTTTTCTATACTTGCCTGAAATAGTACAATACCATGTATCAAGTAATATGATGAAATGTTATATTTCTGTGTGAAATGAAACGAATTTTTTATCCCCTTTCCAGATAAAATGCAAGAATTCGTTAATTCGTGTAGGATCTTTACAACTTTAAAAAAGTGGGAAAAACCTTAGAGTAGGAAACAGAGCTTCCTAGAAATAATGCAGGACCATTTCCCCGTGGAATAAAATGAGCTGGAAGAAAATCGAAAGGGGCCCCGACTCTCTTTAGTGGAGTTGAATGACCCCTCCTCCCTACTCCGCTCAACTTAATAGACTAATACTGGAATAAAACGTTAATAATTAGCTAAAAAAAGTATATAAACATTAGAATAGGAAATTAAGGGTTCCTAGAAATAATTCCGAGTCATTTCCTCGTGGAATAAAATCAGCTCGAAGAAAATCGAAAAGGGGCCCGGCACTCTTAAGTGGAGTTGAATTACCACTCCCCCTACGTCGCCCAACTCAATACTGGAATACAACGTTAAGATATTAGATGAAAAAGTATATATATAAACCTTAGAATAGAAAACTAATGGTTCCTAGAAATCAACCCGGACCATTTCCCCGTAGAGTAAAATTAGATAGAAGAAAATTGAAAAAAGGCTCGACACTATTTAGTGGAGTTGAATGACTCCTCCCCTCTACTCCGACCAACTCATTACTTGAATACAACATTAATATTTTAGCTGAAAAATAGAGTTGGAAACTGAAATTTTCTTCATATAATCCCGGTATATTTTTCCGTCGTCGAACAAGATCACCTCAAAGAAAATCGAAAAGGGGCCCAACACTCTTTAATAGAGGTAAATGACCCCTCCCCTCCCCAACTCACACACACCTGCCGTACGTAATGTTACGTTAACGTTTATATTGATATGATTTAGTTGAGGAAAAATGACCTAGAATAAGAATAAAGGCATTGACACAGTGTGGTCATCGTTACTTTTACTTATGCAAATGTATCAGCAGTAGAGTATGGAAGCCGATAGCGGCCACTCGCGTTCTCGCTATCTCGCCCTGTAGATTTGGCCAGGCGAAATGGCGAAAGACGAGGATTAGGGGCGCGAATGGCCGATAGCGGCCATCAAAAAGGTCGCGGCACGATAACACGGGAACACGCGAACGATGCCATTAGCGAGTCGCGACCTACCATTCGCGTGTTCTCGTCTTCTCGCATACTCGCCTCAGGATAGGTCGCGGCACGCGAACACGCGAACGCGCGAATGGCCGATAGCGGCCATCAAAAAGGTCGCGGCACGAGAACACGCGAATGATGCCATTAGCGAGTCGCGACCTACCATTCGCGTGTTCTCGTCTTCTCGCATACTCGCCTCGGGATAGGTCGCGGCACGCGAATGGCCGATAGCGGCCATCAAGAAGGTCGCGGCACAATAATATAAATCTGAATATAATTTAATACGAAACGAAATTTAGTATTTTTCCGTTTTACAAAATGAAATCCGATGATACAGTCAAGGGACAGACAATGGAACAGTACTTCATTCAGAAGTTCAAATGTGAATTAAACTGTTAATAATACCTTTATTGATATATGAACTGTGGAATTGAACAATTAATTATTTCTTTTATGCATGTATCGACTGAAAAAGGAGATGTCAGACAACTGTCGGTAAAAACTAACCATTCATTTATCAAGTCTGGACGTGTCAGGCAAAACTAGCTCAACGGACATGTCATCTTATGTACAACATCAGGGCAATGCAGCTAATAGTTTAGTTCTTGTTCTATAATATATATCATTGTCGGATTATAACAAACTGTTTTACGATTTGGCTTCTCCAGTATATTGTAAATTTTTCTCCAGTGTCTAATTTGTATGTAAAAATGCGTTTCAGCATGTTCAACAGCAAAGCAACTATATGTATATATATATAACTTCACATAGGCAAAATATATATCATTGCTATTGAAAAGACCATAAAATGGACGAAACCGGTTTAGCAGTACAATATACAGTTTAGCTCAAAACTGTACATTTTATTTTTTATTTCGAATTTAATTCGCATACATATCTCCCGACCGCAGTTTGTGCCCCAACATAGCCCCATATTGGCACCTGCTTGTTGATCTAGTTTAGGACTGACTATTTCAATTGGTTAGGACGATTACGGGCCCAGCTTGTGACGTATCCAAGTTGGCCCTCCGCAGGCGTGGTACAATGACATCTAGAACAAGAGGCATTTATAATGGATTGCCTCACTTACACTTTGGCCAAAATGTAAAAAAAAAAACAAAAAAAAAAAAACAAAACAAACGTGTTTCTGGCTTTCAGACCCTATTTTGCGTATTGTTATTTATGTCAGGAGAGTCCCGTTTTAGGACAGCTGTAGGTCAATAGTTTGAGACACAGTGCCACGTCTGGAATCAGAAACATTCATTCTCCAATACAGCCAGAAGAAAGGTGATGGCCAGTTCTGATCATCAATGAAAGGTTGTGATGGTCATCATCCTTTCAGGGTGATGATTTTGCCTCATCACCTTTAAAAGGTGATGAGCTAAATTTACACTCATTGCTCATCACTCTTCAGATGTGATGTATATCGTTTTTAAAAGTGATCGTAAAAAAAGAGTGATGGCCCAAACTCATCACTTTCTCGGGGTGATAGTTGTCAACCTTTTCTATCTGTGAACACTATGTGAACAGCTAACGGCCTTTTCTGACTCTCAACATCACATTGCAGACAAATGGAAGGTTGCAGATCTCCATTTGATCAAGGGAGATCGTTCTGCTGATATGTTTGGGGAAAAGGGTGTTCATGCGTATTTTTGGAGGCGACGCGCGAGCTGACATAAACAAGAGTAGAACAAGACAGAGCGAAGACCATGTAGTTTCCATCTCTTTATTGATTTTCGTTCATCTTTATATGCTTGCTGATGCTTTTCAAACCAAATTTCGAGAAGAATATTTATCATCTAAGAGTTTTGGGAGTTTCAAAATATAACAGGTTACATGTTTTTTTAAATTTCGGTAGGCTTGACATCTCCTTTTTCAGTCGATACATGCATAAAAGAAATAATTAATTGTTCAAGTCCACAGTTCATATATCAATAAAGGTATTATTAACAGTTTAATTCACATTTGAACTTCTGAATGAAGTACTGTTCCTTTGTCTGTCGCTTGACTGTATCATCGGATTTCATTTTGTAAAACGAAAAAATACTAAATTTCGTTTCGTATTAAATTATATTCAGATTTATAGTATTGTGCCGCGACCTTCTTGATGGCCGCTATCGGCCATTCGTGCGTTCACGTGTTCGCGTGTCGCGACCTATCCCGAGGCGAGTATGCGAGAAGACGAGAACACGCCAATGGTAGGTCGCGACTCGCTAATGGCATCATTCGCGTGTTCTCGTGTTATCGTGCCGCGACCTTTTTGATGGCCGCTATCGGCCATTCGTGCGTTCACGTGTTCGCGTGTCGCGACCTATCCCGAGGCGAGTATGCGAGAAGACGAGAACACGCCAATGGTAGGTCGCGACTCGCTAATGGCATCATTCGCGTGTTCTCGTGTTATCGTGCCGCGACCTTTTTGATGGCCGCTATCGGCCATTCGCGCGTTCGCGTGTTCGCGTGCCGCGACCTATCCTGAGGCGAGTATGCGAGAAGACGAGAACACGCGAATGGTAGGTCGCGACTCGCTAATGGCATCGTTCGCGTGTTCTCGTGTTATCGTGCCGCGACCTTTTTGATGGCCGCTATCGGCCATTCGCGCCCCTAATTCTCGTATTTTCGCCATTTCGCCTGGCCAAATCTACAGGGCGAGATAGCGAGAACGCGAGTGGCCGCTATGGGCTTCCATAGTAGTGTCTGTATTGATGCACGGGTCATCAACTCTGGGACCTTCCTTTTCAATCCTCGTGAATTGGCATTGACTCCAGTTCAGTTCTTGATAAAATAAATTCCTGTCGTTTCAATAAAGTGTGTCAACATAAAATGACCAAAAATAGTGAATATCTCTCGATTGGAAGTAAATTTATGTTAGCAATGGCTCTCGCATAGATTTACCTATGATATTATTTAACTGCATTGGATGTCTTTCGTCGTAGTCTGCATTGACACACCGATTGGTAAACGAGACAGTATATGTGATGTTACAGTGAACCAGCCATGGAACCAGAAGTATGTATACGTCTGACAAATGGGGGTAGATATAAGAGTCCTGAGACTGGCTATCGGATGCTTCAAATCAAGTGGAAGACATATAAATGACCACGGCGAAGCAATTACGCCGAAATAGTCGTATAGCCTTACAACCCATCAAGTAGAACCCAGAATCGTAGAACTTCTTCGTTGAATTGCTGCAGATATTTAGGACAAGATATATAAACTAATCCAAGATCCACCAAACCTGAATTCGGATCGCAGCTGCAACATGCTATCTAATTACAGGGAAAATAACACTGTCATGGATTTATACCGTAGATAGGACAGAAACGCACAGAGACCTTGCAGTAAACCAAAGGATGCGAAGACACTACCAGCAGGTTACATGGTACAGGAATTCTGTAGGCAGGATTCAGGATCTACGAACCCCGCAGGTATGCTACAGGGTACAACGTGTCTGCTGGCATGCTACAGAGTCCATATACCCTGCGGGTTGGTTTAATGGTGCAGCGATCTCCAAGCTGCAGAGTGAAGTCTGCAAGGTGCAGTATACAGGGTGCAGACTGCAGGATAAAGGTGACAGAGTGTGAGTCAAATAGTTCAGATTCCAGGACAGAGACGGGAGTCGCCTATCCAGAAGATTTTGGTGGTTCTTATCATGACTCATTTTATATATCTTAATACTTGTCATATGTGACTACAACTCTAATTCATCGACTCACAATGTATTCTCCCGATTTGATGACGTAACGTCTTAAAATTTGAAGTATACCTACTTTCCTTTGGATGACATGAACATGACGTCGACAGTAAGGCTGTATAAACGCCTTTTCCCCGGTGTAATGGTGTCCCTTTCCATGATCAACTTCGTTGTGAGAAGTAATAATAATATATTTACAGCATACGTGGTAACCTAATTACCCTCTTTCACAAACTAGAGTCATCGGGGACATGGGCGAATTTATGAGGAGGAAAACAACAGTTTCCATGCTAAGAGATTATTACATATACTCCCGTTATTATCACATGAAATGTCCATAGCCGCATAGTATTCCACTTTTAACATGTTTCTACTTCAACCTTCACCCCTTCAGTATTAACGTTTTTTCAGTATTGGGTGAGTTAGAGGGGAGGGGGGGGGGGGGCATTCAACTCCACTAGAGAGCGTCGGGACCGTTTTCGATTTTCTTTGAGCTGATTTTATTCCACGGGGAAATGACCCAGGATTACATTCAGGATCTCTCAGTTTCCTATTTTAAGGTTTATATACTTTTCCAGCTAATATATTACAATTTTAGCCCATTATTGAGTTGGGCGGGGTAGGGGGAGTGGTCATTCAACTCAAATAAAGAGTTCGATTTTTCCTACGCTATGCTTTATACACTTTTCAAAGTTAAAAATATGTTACACGAGTTGACGAATTCTGGCATTTTATCTGGAAAGCGGACAAAAACTCGTTTTTTACACACAAAAATATAACATAACATCATATCGCTTAATACATGGTATTGCACCATCTCAGGCACGCATAGAAAAACAAATTCAGAGAAAATTGGTGGCATAGTAAGGTCAAAGTACCTTTAACAAGTCACACAGTCGCCTTCTTCAATGAACATTCTGGTTAACTGCTTTATGACGCCATAAAACCAAAATGGCTGGCCCTAGATCTTTGAAAATCTGTTTAAATGTGCCCGATAACATGTTCTTTCGGATCCATGTGTTTGAAAGTAAA